>ML425146.1:5009-25208 GCA_005239525.1 Nicotiana knightiana
GAAACCATAATCTTAGACCTTTATTATCATTGTTTACATTATATTGTTAGTTAATTGCTAATTTATTATTTTGTTATTAGATTTAGTAAACATCACCAATTGATATTCAAAAGTATTGAGAAAAGTGATTAAGTAACAGTTTAGTATTTTATAGACTCAATTGATACGTAAATTCCCTGTGGGATCGACTCTGGGCGTAATACCCCGGATTATATTTGCAACGCTCGCTTAGTCTTCTACAAGACATAGTTGAGCGTGATCACCGACCATGCCCACAAGTCATAATACCTGAAATGGAGTTGTTCATGACTTCAAATCGCTGAACGACGCGCTAGAGCTCAAAACGACCGGTCGGGTCGTTACAGGTATTATGTGTTTACTTGCTACGTGTTTGGTTGTTAATACGAGGTATAGGTGAGGTGACGAGCATCTATGACTTGTTGTCGAGTCATAGAATGCGAGTGAAATTCTATTCTTGTCCATTTTGCGACCTTAAATTCTATTATCCATTCCTGGCATGTTATCTAAAATGTTGGGTGACTTATATCTGATTTCATTGAGATTTGGTAATTTTTGAATATTTATTCAAGGTTGAGGTTTATATTGTGATATTAATTATGGATAAAACATTGGTTTCTTTGTGATACTCCTATCTTTCCATTGTTATTGATTTGTGTGATTTTTGAGGAGGAGTGTAAAGCACGAAGGGTGATGTCGTGCATGCATTATTCATATTGTGAGGAAGAGTGTAAATCACGAAAGGTAATGTCGTGCCATGATGTGTGAGTCTTAATGCTCGAAGGGTAATTTCGTGAAATGATTTATGAGTGATAAAGCACGAAGGGTGATGCCATGTATATTATGAGAGGTTTAATGCACGAAGGGTGATACCATGTCATTCTATTTATTTATTGGTGAGGTTGAGAGTAAAAGCACGAAGGGTGTTTTCCTTGCTACTTTAATTGCTTAATTTATTTGAGAACTTCTGTTTAATTATGTCTTTTCATCATTCACACTCCTTATATTGTGATCCCCCCACTGTATGTCCTTTCCCATTATTTATGTTTTGTTTCCTTATTTACTGTTGTTGCCTCTAGCATAATTATACTGTTTAGGCTATATGTGGGTGTCTTGTCCTAGCCTCGTCAATACTTCGCCGAGGTTAGGCTCGATACTTACCAGTACATGGGGTCGGTTTTACTGATGATGCACTCTGCACTTTCTATGCAGATCCAGGTATCGGTCCGAGCTGATCCTGAGTCGGTAGCTGGCATTTGCGCAGGAGACCCGAGGTAGATCTGCCGACGTCCGCAGATTCCTAGAGTCCCCTCATATATATTCATCTACTGTTTTATTTAGTTTAAAAATAGTTGTACTTCTTCATTTCAGCCAAATATTTGTAGTTAATTTTAGTAGTCCGTGAATTGTGACACCAGACCCTGGGTAGCTAAACAGATAGATTTTGCATGCACAATATTATTATGCAAGTTTCATTTCTTACTCTAATTATTATGTTATGAGTTGTAGTGGTTCTCAGTATTTTGTAAGATTATTATATTGCAAACTTCTAATGTTGTATTGCCTAGCAAGTGCACTGTTAGGCGCCATCATGGTCCCGACAGTGGGAATTCGGTTCGTGACAATTATATGGAGACATATTCTTCTGTGGTGGATGTAGCCATTTCAAGTTTTAGTCTGACAATACATTTGACATACGTATAATGAAAATTCTTGAAAGATTTAAATTGTTCGGAAGCCTATTAAGGTTGTCAAGAAGTTTATTAAATAAAGTTTCAGCAAATCATTATGTGGATTAAATCAATCATAACGTACATGATTTCTTTTTGTGCCTAGTGCAATTGGTGCACTAATGCATATTGCTAGAACTATGAGTATAACAATATGCTAGAAAGTATAGTTTTACTCATATGTGGATATATTGACATATGATTACTGTTATATTGCAAAAGGTATCCTTGATATATATTTGCTTATTCTAACAAATATTTTCAAGGTTTTGTTGGTTATACAAATGCAGGACATGGTTCATTGTTCACATAATCTATTTGTCTGTGAGGATACTGCTATATTATGATATTCAACAAGATTCCAATTACATGAAGACGATACTTCATGCATAGCTCAATTGAAAGAAGAACTATCAAAGGAGACAAAATAAAGTATAATTCACCAAAGTTCTATTTCAGACATGATCGTTATTCAAAAAATTTGTTCAAGTGATAATTTGACAAATTTCCTCACAAGGCATTGCGGATTTCAATATTAGAGAAGTTGTTATACAAGCTTGGAATTCGACATCTCCGACAAATAAAGTGATGTTGTCATCAGGGGGAGGCAAATACATGTTCTACCCTTTTCCCCTTAGCTAAGGTTTTATATAACTGGATTTTCCTGGCAAGGTCTTTAATGAGGCAACAAGTAATGTGTAACGACCTGACAGATCGATTTGAGCATTTGCATTTCGCTCAGTAGTTTGAGGGTACGAGTAGCTCCATATGACGTATTAGGACTTGTGTGCAAAATTTTATTTTATTCCAAGTTGATATGATATGTTTCGGCGCGAGTTTTTGGAAGATGAATTTCATTTAGTTTGATTTGAGGCGCGTTTCGTCGTTTGAGGCCTTGAGTTGGCCCCGTTGTAACGACCCGACCGGTCGTTTTGTGTTATCAGACCTCGTTCCCCTAAATGAAACCTCCCACGGCGGCTAATTGTGATTTATGATTTGCGGGGACTGGTGGTCCGGGATTCAGAAGTTTTAGGGTGCTATAGAAGCATTCGATTACTTAAGGTTAGCGTTTAAGGCCAAGTTTGACTTCGGTCAACATTTTTAGTAAACGACCTCGAAATCGAGTTTTGACGATTGCGGTAGCTTCGTATGATGATTCCGGATCTGGGCGTATGTTCGGAATGGGTTTCTGATGACCCGGGAGCGTTTCGGTGCCCAACATTGAATTAAGAGTTCCTTAAGTTCCTATTATGGTTTGGGATGTGTTTTTGCGATATCGAGGTCCGAACGGAATTTCAAGATCGGGAATAGTTCTGTTATGTCATTTATGACTTGCCTGCAAAATTTGGTGTCATTCCGAGTAGTATAGGTCGTTTCGGCGCGTTGTTAGCGAAGTCTAGAAAACTAAAGTTCCTAAGTATGGTTCTAGGGGTTTTGAGGTATGATTTTGAGTTTTAGTGTTGTTTTGGGTGTTTCGAAGGCTCGAACGAGTCTGTATTATAATTTGGGACTCGTTGATGTATTTGGACGGGGCTCGGGTGGGCCCAGGTGCCTCCCGAACACCACACGAGGCCAAAAACCAGCTGAATTAGCTGCTGGTGCATTTGTTCTGGTGTGACCGCAGGTGCGACCCCCAGTGGTCAGGCCAATTATCGCAGGTGCGGACAAAATTACCGCAGGAGCGTAGACGCAGGTGAGGTCTCCACTCTGCAGGTGCGGGCCCAGGAATCCTAGTCCATTTTCGCAGGTGCGGAAACGCTTTCCAGACAGTGTGTTTTTATACACGGGAATTAACTCATTCCCCTTATCTTCATCTTCTTCCTTGGGGTGATTTCCACCATTTTAGAGGGGAAAACGACCTGGTCATTGAAGGTAAGTAACTTCCACTCTAATACTAGCTTCATGCATGAAATACTAGCTTAATTAACTACCTAAATTAGTGGAAATTCAAGAATGGGGTAGTAACCTAGGGCTTCCATTAATGTGAGAATTTACCCGTGATTTTGCTATGAAATCAAGTAGAAATCGTATATTAATGATCCTTACGCTATGGGTGAGTGTGTCCTTCGTGAATTTGCGGAATCCGAGCATGTGGGCCCGGGGTTGGATTGTAGAATTTCTTCAAGAATGGGAAATTTACTGAGT
Organism: Nicotiana knightiana; assembly: GCA_005239525.1. Classification (NCBI taxonomy): domain Eukaryota; kingdom Viridiplantae; phylum Streptophyta; class Magnoliopsida; order Solanales; family Solanaceae; genus Nicotiana; species Nicotiana knightiana. The sequence goes on from ML425146.1 coordinate 8,903, forward strand.
AGGAGAATTTCCATGTTTTGAGCATAAATTAATGAATTTGTATAACATTTGGCTAGTTTCGAGTCCTCGGGTGTAGATTTCGAAGTTTCGGGCGCGTTCTTGGTCTGGGAAGTAGGTTCAACACGAGGTGAGTCTCATTTCTAACCTTGTAAGGGGTAATTGTCCCCATAGGTAACTATAAATAATTGCATGTTCTTATTTGCGGGGTCTACGCACGCACGAAGTGACGAGAGTCCGTGCGTAGCTATTACTATGTTATGTTGGGTAGTTCTAGGACTCACGAGCATGCTTATATGTGCCTTACATGTATTCCTAAACGTATCTTGATTTGCTTATTATCCTTGATTTGGAATAAGAATATTAGGAAGTGGTGGTCCATAATATATTGCTTAGGTTCTTGCCTTAAAGAAAAATCTCTGATAATTCCCTAAAAATTGATAATTTTATGTATGTATGTGGCACCGCGCCACATGTATGATTCGTGAGTGGAATAGCCCTACTATTATATCAACCGCGTTGCATGTTCGATTCGCGATCAGGGTAATAGATACATATATGATTCGATCCGTTCGACCCTCGGCAGTGCACATATTATTTTATCGTGACGTTTCGGCCGTACGTGTCCGGCCGATTATGTGCTGTGTGATTCACTGGGAATTTGTTGTAATTATACAAACTGGTTTATGTTAACAAGGGAATTCAGTACGTTATGTGTTAGTGAAATTTTACATGCAAAGGTAAATACAACTATACTTGATAATATATCTCCTTGTGATTTCTACGATTGTTATGCCTGCCTAGTTCCTATTAAATCATGTTATTTAGAAATGTTGACCCTAGTAAGTATCACGTCTACCTCTCGTCACTACCTCTTCGAGGTTAGGCGGGATACTCAATGGGTACATATTTGTTTATGTACTCATGCTGCATTTCTGTACTTAATTGTACAGGTTCTGAGGCTGGTGCATCTGTTACCAGACCGGATCTCGATTCTGATCTCAGTTGGACCCGACTTCACGGTGAGCTGCTTCTCCTGACGATTCTCTATGGCACCTTGGAGTTTTATTTTGCTTATTTCCCGTCTATTCATTTCAGACATTGGGATTGTATATTATGTTTTGTATATTCTATTAGTATTCTCGTAGGACTTGTGACACTAGTTCCTGGCACACACGTAGTTGTTATTTTGATTTACGGGTTTGTATATATATATATATATATATATTGGCTCATTCTCATCATGACCGTTTTGATTAAAACTGGTTAACTATCCTCGTCAAATCACATTTTAACTATTAAAAACTGAGTGTATTTTTAAAGTGTTTAAACTAATAAAAAGGAGCCTTTAGTAAATGTTAGAGTCGGCTTGCCTGACCCCGTTGTTGGGCGCCATCACGACCTCAGTTAGGATTTTGGATCGTGACAACATGGTATCAGAGCACTAGGTTCACGTAGGTCTCACAAGTCACGGGCAAACCTAGTAGAGTCTAGCGGATCGGTATGAAGACGTCTGTACTTATCTTCGCGAGGCTATATGGTGTTAGGAAAACCTCTCCTTATTTTTATTCTATCGTGCAGTCAATTGTTTACTAAAATTTCGTTCTTCTATTCTCTCATAGATGGTGAGGACGCGTACATCCAATGTTCTAGATCCGGGAGGGGCCGATACCCCCGTTGTTCGCGGTCATGGCAGAGGACGTGGGAGGGCACCAGCCCGAGGCAGGTGACGAGGGTGTCCCTGAGCTATTCCAATTGTACCACCAGAGGACCCCATTATAGAGGATCAGGGTGAGGTGCCCCCAACAGGTCCTGCTCCAGTAGATTTCATGATGGCGCTAGGATTCCAGGAGATCATGGGTCGTATGATGCGATTCATGGACACTATGTCCCAGGCTGGTTTATTTCCAGCGGATCCTGCCACATCTCAGGAAGGAGGGGGAGCCCAGACCCTACTGCCCAGGTTGCATTCCAGACAACAGTGCTTCATCATACCCCGGGTACACTGCCCGTGGGTGGAGCCTAGCCAGTAGCAGCAGCACCTGAGCTCAGACCAGCTGCGGACGACAATCCACAAAAGTTACTGGATAGATGGACCCGAATTCACCCTCCTGTCTTCAGGGGTGATAAGGGAGAGGATGCCCAGGACTTTATTGATAGGTGTAGGGACAGACTGCACAACATGAGGATACTAGAGTCCCATGGAGTGGACTTCACTACTTTCCAGCTTGAGGGCAGGGCCCGCAGATGGTAGCAGTCCTACATCCTGGGTAGACCAGCAGGTTCCCCTACCATCACTTGGGAGCAGTTCACTCAGATGTTCCTGGACAGGTATATTCCACCCTCCGAGAGGGAAGAGCTGCGATATCAGTTTGAGCAGCTGGAGTAGGGGCAGATGTCCGTGACAGATTATGAGGCCAGGTTTTCTGAGTTGTCCCATCATGCCCTTATGATATTGCCTACTGATGCTGAGAGAGTGCGGAGATTTGTAGCAGGGTTGCCCTCAGGTATTAGGGTCAATATGGCCCGAGATATGGATATGGGGACTCCTTATCAGCTGGTAGTGGAGATTGCTCGTAGGATCGAGGGTTATCGATCGAGGATCAGGGAGAAGGTACAACAGGATAAAAGAGCTAGATATTCAGGAGATTTCATAGGTGCCCCATCTAGGGGTAGAGGTCAGTTTGGTAGAGGCCAGTCTAGCAGGCTCCATATTCGGCTCCTCCGCCACCTCCCCATGGTGCTCCAGTGAGGCCATATTTCAGCGCCATGCCAGAGAGTTCCTACCGCCCACCAGCCATTCAGGGTTCCTCAAGAGGGTATTCCAGTCATCAGGGGTCTTTTATTCCTTACTTCAGTGCCATGCCGGAGAGTTCTCACCGTCCCTAGCTGTCCAGGGTCCTTCTTCAGGGCAACAGGCCATGCCACCAGCCAGATGTTATGAGTGTAGGGACCCGGGCCATAAGAGGAGGACTTGCCCCCGGTTTTGGGGCAAGGCCGTTCAGTAGAGCTATCAGCCTATATTTCCAGCACCGGCAGTTCGTCCACCTAGAGGTGGAGGGCAGACTGGTAGGGGTCATCCCAGAGGTGGAGGCCAGGCAGGGGGAGCTCTGCCAGCCCCTATTCATGCCAACGGAGGTCAGCCAGCTCCTGTTTATTCTGGCGGTGCTCAGTCTTCCGGTGCTCCAGCTAGATTATACGTTATCCCGGCCAGATCAGATGCAGTAGCCTCAGACATCGTGATCACAAGTATTATTACAGTATGTGGTAGAGAGGCATCGGTGTTATTTGATCCAGGATCCACTTATTCCTATGTTTCAGTCTTATTTGCTCAGTTTCTGGATGTCCCTCGGGAGTCCCTGTATTCTCTTATTTATGTGTCCACTCCCGTGGGTGATTGTAGACCAGATTTGTCGGTCCTGTGTGATTTCGTCTGTGGATTCGAGACCCGAGCGGATCTCTTATTGCTCGACATGGTTGATTTCGAGATTATTTTGGGCATGGATTGGTTGTCTCCCTATCATTTCGTGATAGATTTCCATGCCAAGACAGTTACTCTAGCCATGCCCGAGTCGCCTAGGCTGGAGTGGAGAGGTTCCTCAGTTAGTACAGCCAGCCGGGTTATTTCATTCTTGAAGGCTCGACATATGGTCGAGAAGGGTTGTCTGGCCTATCTTGCTTATGTGTGTGACACAACCACTGAGTCTCCGACGATTGATTAAGTACCAGTGGTTCGAGAGTTTGATGATCTATTTCCTTCGGATCTTCCGGGCCTGCCTCCGGATCGTGATATTGATTTCTGCATTGACTTAGCTTCAGGCACCCAGCCTATATCTATTCCTCCATACCGTATGGCTCCGAAAGAGTTGAAGGAGCAGCTTGAGGAGTTGTTAGCTAAGGGTTTCATCAGGCCCAGTGTATCGTCGTGGGGTGCTCCAGTTCTATTTGTAAAGAAGAAGGATGGGTCTATGCGGATGTGTATTGATTATTACCAGCTGAACAAAGTTACCATTAAGAACAAGTATCCTTTGTCGTGCATCGATGATTTGTTTGAACAGTTGCAGGGTGCTCGTGTGTTTTCGAAGATTGATTTGAGATCGAGGTATCATCAGTTGAGGATTCGGGCTTCAGATGTTCCGAAGACTGCTTTTAATACGAGATATGGCCATTATGAGTTCCTAGTGATGTCCTTTGGTTTGACTAATGCTCCAGCGGCATTCATGGACTTGATGAATAGGGTTTTCAGGTCGTATGTTGATTCCTTTGTCATTGTCTTTATTGATGACATTTTGATTTACTCACGTAGTTTGGGGGAGCACGAGAAACATTTGAGAGTTGTGCTCCAGACTTTGCGCAAACAAAAGATATATGCTAAGTTCTCCAAGTGTGAGTTCTTGTTGGATTCCGTGGCATTCTTGGGGAATGTGGTATCCATAGAGGGTATCAAGGTTGATCCTCAGAAGGTTGAGGCGGTTCAGGGTTGGCTGCATCCTACTTCAGCTACATAGATCAGGAGCTTCTTGGGCCTAGCAGGCTATTATCGCTGATTTGTGGAGGGGTTCTCTTCTATTGCAACTCCATTGACTAGATTGACTCAGATGAATGCCCCATTTCGATGGTCTGACGAGTATGAGGAGAGCTTTCAGAAGCTCAAGACAGCATTGACCTCGGCACCAGTCCTAGTATTGCCTTCCGGTTCTGGGATGTATACAGTATATTGTGACGCTTCACGCGTTGGCCTGGGGTGTGTATTGATGCAAGAAGGGAGAGTTATTTCTTATCCTTCACGCGAGCTGAAGGTTCATGAGAAGAATTACCTTGTGCACGATTTGGAGTTGGCGGCGATTGTTCATGCTCTTATGATTTGGAGGCACTACTTGTATGGAATGTCCTGTGAGGTTTATACAGACCACCATAGCTTGCAGCACTTGTTCAAGCAGAAGGATCTTAATTTGAGGCAGCGCAGGTGGCTTGAGTTGTTGAAGGATTATGATATCACCATTCTTTATCACCCGGGCAAGGCAAATGTGGTAGCAGATGCTTTGAGCAGGAAGGCGGAGAGTATGGGTAGCTTGGCTTATATTGCAGCAGAGGAGAGACCTCTAGCCTTGGACATTCAGTCCCTGGCTAATCTTCTGGTGATATTAGACCTTTCAGAGCCACGTCGAGTTCTTGCACATGTGGTCGCTCGGTCTTCGTTATTGAGGGAGATTAAGGCTCGGCAGTATGATGATCCGTGTTTGGCTGAGCTACGAGAGATAGTGGTTCAGGGCAGGGCCAAGGAGATTATTATTGGCAAGGATGGTTTTATGAGACTTCAAGGCCGCTTATGTGTTCCTAAGGTTGATGACCTAAGGGAGAGGATTCTAGAGGAGGCACACAGTTCTCGGTATTCTGTTCATCCTGGTGCTACGAAGATGTATCGTGATTTGAAGCATCATTACTGGTGGAGGCGAATGAAGAAGGATACTGTGGAGTATGTGGCTAGATGTCTTAATTGCCAGCAGGTGAAGTATGAGCACCAGAGGCCAGGAGGCCTACTTCAGCAGATGCCCATTCCGGAGTGGAAATGGGAGCGCATCACTATGGACTTCGTGGTTGTGTTACCTCAAACTTTGCGGAAGGTTGACGCGGTTTAGGTCATTGTGGATAGATTGACCAAATCGGCGCATTTCATTCCAGTAGCTACTACTTATACTTCTTAGAGGTTGGCCCAGATCTACACTCAGGAGATAGTCCAGTTGCACGGTGTGTCGGTGTCCATTATATCAAATCAAGGTTCTCAGTTCACCTCACACTTCTGGAGAGCATTACATAGTGAGATGGGTACCCAGATAGACCTAAGCACATCATTTCATCCTCATACTGATGGTCGGTCGGAGCGTACAGTTCAGATATTGGAGGACATGCTTAGGGCATGTGTGATTGATTTCGGAGGTCAGTGGGACCAGTTCTTGCCTTTGGCCGAGTTTACTTACAATAATAGTTACCAGTCCAGAATTGAGATGGAACCATTTGAGGCTTTGTATGGTTCTCCTATCGGGTGGTTTGAGCCTGGCGAGGCTAAGTTATACGGCACCGACCTGGTGAGGGATGCTTTGGAGAAAGTGAAGTTGATTCAGGAGAGTCTTCGCACCACACAGTCCAGACAGAAGAGTTACGCGGATCAGAGGGCGCGTGATGTATTATTTATGGAGGGAGATAGGGTCCTGTTGAAAGTCTCGCCTATGAAGGGTATTATGAGGTTTGGGAAGAAGGGCAAGCTGAGCCCGCGGTTTATAGGTCCCTTCGAGGTGTTGAGGTGAGTTGGGGAGGTTGCTTATGATCTAGCCTTACCTCCCAGTTTATCAAGAGTTCATCCAGTTTTTCATGCATCCATGCTCTGGAAGTACCACGCCGATTTCAGTCACGTGGTTGATTTCAGCACTATTCAGTTGGATGACAGTTTGGGCTACGAGGAGGAGCCAGTTTCCATTATTGATAGACAGGACCGCCAGTTGAGGTCCAAGAGAGTTTCTGCCGTAAAGGTCCAATGGAGGGGCCAACCAATCGAGGAGGCGGCCTGGGAGTCTGAGGAGGACATGCGGAGCAGATATCCACACTTATTCAGCACTCCAGGTATGATTCTAGACTCGTTCGAGGACGAACATTTGTTTAAGAGGTGGAGAATGTAATGACCCGACCGATCATTTTGCGTTATCGGACCCCGTTCCCCTAAATGAAACCTCTCACGACGGCTTATTATGATTTATGACTTGCGGGGACTGGTGGTCTGGGATTCGAAAATGTTTAGGGTGCTATAGGAGCATTCGGTTCCTTAAGGTTGGACTTTAAGGCCAAGTTTGACTTCGATCAACATTTTTAGTAAACGACCTCGGAATCGAGTTTCGACGATTGCGGTAGCTTCGTATAATGATTCCCGACCCAGGCGTATGTTCGGAATGGGTTCTGATGACTCGAGAGCATTTCGGCGCCCAACATTGAATTAAGAGTTCCTTAAGTTCCTATTATGGTTTGGGACGTGTTTTTGCGATATCAAGGTCTGAATGGACTTCTGAGACCGGGATAGTTCCGTTATGTCATTTATGACTTGCCTGCAAAATTTGGTGTCATTCCGAGTAGTATGGGTCGTTTCGGCGCGTTGTTAGCGTAGTCTAGAAAACTAAAGTTCCTAAGTTTGGTTCTAGGGGTTTTGAGGTATGATTTTGAGTTTTAGCGTTGTTTTGGGTGTTCCGAAGGCTCGAGCGAGTCCGTATTATAATTTGGGACTCGTTGGTGTATTTGGACGGGGGCTCGGGTGGGCCCAGGTGCCTCCCGGACACCGCACGAGGCCAAAAACCAGCTGAATTAGCTGCTGGTGCATTTGTTCTGGTGTGACCGCAGGTGCGATTTCCTAGTCGTAGGTGCGGGACCGCTCCTGCAGTCCCAGCCTCGCAAGTGCGACCCCCAGTGGTCAGGCCAATTATCGCAGGTGCGGACAAAATTACCGCAGGAGCGTAGCCGCAGGTGAGTTCTCCACTCCGCAGGTGCGGGCCCAGGCATCCTAGTCCATTTCCACAGGTGCGAGCTTTTGCTCGCAGGTGCGAAAATGCTGTCCAGACAGTGTGTTTTTATACACGGGAATTAACTCATTCCCATTATCTTCATCTTCTTCCTTGGGTGATTTCCACCATTTTAGAGGGGCAAACGACCTGGTCATTGAAGGTAAGTAACTTCCACTCTAATATTAGCTTCATGCATGAAATACTAGCTTAACTAACTACCTAAATTAGTGGAAATTCAAGAATGGGGTAATAACCTAGGGCTTCCGTTAATGTGAGAATTTACCTGTGATTTTGCTATGAAATCAAGTAGAAATCGTATATTAATGATCCTTAGGCTATGGGTGAGTGTTACCTTCGTGAATTTGCGGAATCCGAGCATGTGGGCCCGGGGTTAGATTGTAGAATTTCTTCAAGAATGGGAAATTTACTAAGTGAGTAGGAGAATTTCCATGCTTTGAGCATAAATTAATGAATTTGTATAACATTTGGCTAGTTTCGAGTCCTCGGGTGTAGAGTTCGAAGTTTCGGGCGCGTTCTTGGTCCGGGAAGTAGGTTCGACACGAGGTGAGTCTCATTTCTAACCTTGTAAGGGGTAATTGTCCCCATAGGTAACTATAAATAATTGCATGTTCTTATTTGCGGGGGCTACGCACGCACGAAGTGACGAGAATCCGTGCGTAGCTACTACTATGTTATGTTGGGTAGTTCTAGGACTCACGAGCATGCTTATATGTGCCTTACATGTATTCCTAAACGTATCTTGATTTGCTTATTATCCTTGATTTGGCATAAGAATATTGGGAAGTGGTGGTTCTTAATATATTGCTTAGGTTCTTGCCTTAAAGAAAAATCTCTGATAATTCCCTAAAAATTGATAATTTTATGTATGTATGCGGCACCGCGCCACATGTATGATTTATGAGCGGAATAGCCCTACTATTATATCAACTGCGTCGCATGTTCGATTCGCGAGCAGGGTAATAGATGCATATATGGTTCGAGTCGTTCGACCCTCGGTAATGCACATGTTATTTTATCGTGACGTTTAGGCCGTACGTGTCCGGCCTATTATGTGTTGTGTTATTCACTGAGAATTTGTTGTAATTATACAAACTGGTTTATGTTAATAAAGGAATTCAGTACGTTATGTGTTAGTGAAATTTTACATGCAAAGGTAAATACAACTATACTTGATGATATATCTCCTTGTGATTTCTACGACTGTTATGCCTGCCTAGTTCCTATTAAATCATGTTATTTAGAAATGTTGACCCTGGTAAGTATCACATCTACCTCTCATCACTACCTCTTCGAGGTTAGGTGGGATACTCACTGGGTACATATTTGTTTATGTACTCATGTTGCACTTCTGTACTTACTTGTACAGGTTCTGAGGCTGGTGCATCTGGTTACCAGATCGGATTTCGATTCTGATCTTAGTTGGACCCGACTTCACGGTGAGCTGTTTCTCTTGACGATTCTCGGCGGAACCTTGGAGTTTTCTTTTGCTTATTTCCCGTCTATTCATTTCAGACAGTGGGATTGTATATTCTGTCAGTATGCCTGTAGGACTTGTGACACTAGTTCCTGGCACACACGTATTTGTTATTTTGATTTTACGGGTTTGTATAAATATGTATATTGGCTCATTCTCATCATGACCATTTTGATTAAAACTTTTTAACTATCCTCGTCAAATCACGTTTTACGTATTAAAAACTGAATGTATTTTTAAAGTGTTTAAACTAATAAAAAGGAGCCTTTAGTAAATGTTAGAGTCGGCTTGCCTGACCCCGATGTTGGGCGCCATCACGACCTCAGTTAGGATTTTGGGTCGTTACACGTGTTATGTTATGGGACTTTTTATTATGTTCGTTCGGGGTCCCGAGGGGCTCGGGTGAATTTCGGATAGGTATGGGTTGCATTGCGCTCGTTGTTTCAATGTCGTTTCTTCAAGCATAAATGGTACCACATTAAGCAAATGAGCTCTGATTTCTTTTTTAATTGAAGCATTATATCCGTATCGTAATTACGAAGCCATAGAAAAAAGAATTATCGAATTTGGACATCGTATGAGGAATTGATGGTTATTTTACTAAAAAATTGGGTTGCTAGATTTTTTAGATTTAATTACGAAATTGCTATTGAATACGTATTTAAAAATCTGCACTATTTGCAAATATTGAAACCAACATATCCCCTTCATTATAAGGTCAAATGGAGTGATTCAAAAGCCTAACTTGACTAAAATTTCACAAGGAATCCATTGGAGGTATAAAAGGTGAGTTTCGGGATCGTTTGACATGAGAAACGAGGAAGAATAGCTGGTAAAAAATATATAAAATAAGGGTTTGTTTATTTGGTCATATTTTGAGTTGGGGAGCTCGGATTTGGGCGATTTTGGAGGCGATTTTCACCATATGGATTGGGGTAAGTGTTCTATTCTTGGTTTTNGAGTAAAAGTAGTATGTTTGGACTCATAATTGAACGTGTTATCGGATTTTGTGAGTTTTGTCGGGATTCGAGGTGCGAGCCCGGGTTGGGCAATTTGGCCGATTTTGGGCTTTTGATTACATATTCGACCTTTTTCAATTGGGATTGGTTCCTTTAGCATTGTTTGATGTATTTGAGTTGTTTTTTGTTAGTTTCAATCTGTTCAAAGATCGGAACGCGTGGTATGGCATCTTTGGAGCATCATTTGGCCTGTTCGGCATCGGTATTGGCTCGTTCAAAGTAAGTAACTCTTCTAAACTTAGTGTTGAGGGTATGAAACCCTGAATTATATGTTATATGATTGGTATTTAGGTGACGCACATGATAGGTGACGGGCGCGTGGGCATGCACCCTGTGAAATGGGACTCTATGGTTCCCATGGCCCAGTATAGTGGCCCTATTTTGTCGATATCTGTGTTGTCACCGTGTGATAAAGTAATTGAGATGTCAATCATACTAGATGTCACGTTTAGACTTTATGCTGATAATGTCGAGACCCGAGACCCATAGTGGTCGTTTCTTGTTTTCATTTCACATACTTCATTGATATTTTGTACTCAGTCATGTTCATGCATTCATATCATATCTCAGTATCAGTTGTTATTTATTGATACATCATATTCTTGTTGCCGGGATAGTTTCATGACACTGTGAGCCTATGATTAAGACTGAAGAGATTGATGACTGAGTAAGGCCTGGGGCCTGGTTGTGAGGATATTGATACCACAGCACGTGAGTTGTCCGTGCGGATCCAGGTATTGATATTATAGCACGTTAGTTGTCTGTGCAGCACGTGAGTTGTCCGTGCGGATCCAAATATTGATATTATGGCACGAGAGTTGTCCGTGCTGATTATAGCGATTGGGTTGTAGGAGCCCCTCCGGAGTCCGAACACCCCTAGTGAGCATAGTCGACTATAAACGCGTGTGGATCGAGATACATGACATTTGCATGCACACATGACATACAAGCATAGAGATGCATTTTTCCTCATGCTATATTGTATCACGTCATCCATGACTGATTAGATACATATGTGGGCTTAGAGAGGTTTTATATACTTGACATTTAGAAAGAAAATGGAACTTCTTACTTATTGTTGAAAGGATTTTGGGAAAAATCACAGTTTTCAAACTTACTTGTATATTTTGGCATTCCGGCAAAAAGTACTGTGCTTCACAAAAATATTTGAAAAGCATATCTATTTTCTGAAACTGTGAATGGGTTGAGCCCTTTTTCTTTTGAGATACCCCTTTATTACTTGTATTATGTTGTTATGGATTGTTGTAGAATACCGATATTGGACCCGACCTTGTGATAGATTGTCACTACTTTCAACCTAAGTTTAAGTTTGTTATTTACTCAGTACATGGGGTCGGTTGTACTGATCCTACACATCTGCATATTGTGTGCAAATGTTGGCTGTAGTTGTTGTTGTGTTCGATGGTTGCTAGATTTGAAGATGCATCCGCGTCCATGTTGCAGCTGCCTCCGTTGTTCGGGGTAGCGTTAGATTAAATTGTGTTGTTTATGTACTTTCCAAACAAAATATGTATTTATTCATTCTCTTTGTAAATTCTATTCCTAGAAGTTCATGATTTGTACTACTAGTCCTTGGGAAATATATAAGATTTAGATAACTTTTTTTGTTTAATTGTCTTATTAATATTAGTGGAATTGGATAGTTATTAGTTGGCTTACCTAGCGGGTTGGATTAGGTATCATCACGACTAGTGGATTTTGGGTTGTGACAGATGTGTATTACAAGATATGTATACTCTTTTTCCTTCACTAAAATTTTTCCCACAAGGTTTTTTTTCTTAGTAATGTTTTAACGAGGCACATTATCTATAGACATCAAAGGGGAGTGTTATGAAATATTATATTATGTAGTGGATGTCTATAACTCCTAAAGAAGTTACTCCCACTACTCTTCTCCATTAACCTCCCATAACTTTTTACAATAATTGTTGTAAATCCCAAACCTCCATAACCCCCTCCATGATCTTCCCCCATGATCTCAATAGTTAATATCATGTTCATGAAATCCCTTTGTATTACCTAAATGTCATCCTATAAATAAAAGGTTTGGGCATCACATTGTACATACTTGGATACATGGAAGAAATAAGAATATCTACATTCCTGTCTATGTTATTGTTTTATATTATTAATTTGAGCTAAGTTTCTTAACATTAACATATATAGAACCTACTAACTTAAAAGGATTAGAATTCTGAATCCATACCTATGAAATTCTGGCTCCGCCGCTGAGTAATAACTGTTCAATTATCCTTTCCAGAGCAGATATGGAAGTTCATACTAAAAATATGAGGCGAAATGGCTTTGTGGCCACTTAAACTTGTAGGGCTTTTGAAAGCCGATACATGAACTTTGGATTTTCCCATTTGAATACTTCTACTTGAGTAAATGTCTACTAATAAACACCTTTGGCCGTTTACTATTCTTATGTGGTATTATTATAGCTGATGTGGCCAATTGCGTGTTAATCAACAGGTATTAAGCGCATGAATACGATAAATAATTTAAAAAAAAGATAAATAATTAATTTAAAAAATAGAAAAACAAATTCAGCTTTATTTATTCCACCCCCTACACTTACTCCCTACCCCTTTCTTTTCTTCACACATTTTCCTTTGCCCTCTCCCCTTCCTTAATTGTCGCCCCTATCTCCCTACCCCCAGCCCCTCCATTTTATCTTCTTCTTCCTTTCCCGTCTTTTTCCCTTTTATTTTTAATTAAAGCCATAACCAAACTTTTGATAAATCAAACTCAAAAGCTCCATATTCAATCCACATATCTAACTATTCTTCAATTTTTAACCGTCAATCACACTCAAAAATTCTATATTAGAGAAAGTCAACATACATTATCATAAAATAAATTCATCAAATCAAGGAAGATGGAAGAGACTAGGACTGATTTTTGGAGTAAGAATGGGTGATACGAAATTGAAAGCAAGAGTGTTTGTCGCTTTTTGATTTGTTGAAATTTTTTGCTGATTTGCTAGAAAAAATCGGATCAGATTTTATTCATGGTAAAAGTTATTCGCCGCTTCCTGATTTTTCTCTCTGATTTTTGGAGGTGGTGGTTTTTGTCTCTGAGTTTGTAATTTTTTCTCTATGATTTTTGGTGGTAAAAGGTTGAACTTGAAGGTTTTGCATATGTTTCTTATTTTGTAGGTGAGAAGATGATAAAACAGTGGAAGAAGGTATTAGGTGGGAGAAACAATCGCTGGAGATATTTGATCGGTAAAATCGGGAGGTTTTCAGGTCGTTTTTCAATTCGGGAATGTTTTTTCTGGCTGGTTCTAAGGGAGTGGAAGGGTTATGTGCAGAATAAATTACTTTGACAAAAAAAAAGACAAAAAATAAAAAGAAGTGGGACCTTGAACATACAGGTGTCCACAAATGTGAATGAATGGAAGATGTGGCTATACAAAATATTAAATTAAATCCATGTCAGCAGCGATTGAACAACATGCACCATGACAAATTTTTATTGTCGTAGACATTTTCTCAAGTAGAGGTTTTCAAATAGAAAAATTCAAAGTTCATGTATCGATTTTCAAAAGTCCTACAAGTTTAAGTGGCCAGGAAGCTATTACGCCAAAATATTATTACTCCACTACTTAGTAATAATAAAATGATGTACAACCGTACAAGGTTAACTGGTAACATAGAATATCTCGTCTCTTATATCTTATCCCTTAATACACTTCAAAATAGTTAACATTCAAAGTGTAAAGTTTTTAAAGTGAAATTGAAAAATGCATTTTATTTGTAAAGTCAAGTTGACTTTGGTGGTTCAAAATAGTTGTAGAATGGTTCAGTTCATTGCTGTCCAAGTGGTGCTACTTTGGCAACTATCAATCCAAGTTATTACCAAATTGCACGTTTTGCGTAGGTAAAACTGCAATTATACCTTTTCATCGACTATCAGATAAAAATTCAAGCAAGTTCGAGCTCCTCCAAAATGTCCATACTCAAGGTCCCGTAGTCCTTCCCTTGTTCGAAAAAATTCTTTTCTTGGAAAATCTACGAATGTCCGGGGTTGAAAAATATTAAAGAAAATATGGCTTCCTGGCCACTTAAATTTGCATGGCTTTTGAAAGCCGATACACCAACTTGTGAGTTTCCCATTTGAACACTCAAACTCGTGAAACCCATAACTAATAAACATATTTGATCGTTGACCCATCCCATGTGGCGTCAGTTGGTCCTAGTCAGCTGTGTGTGTGAGTCTCACGACTTTTAGGAGCGTGAGAGCCCCTTTCCCGACGCCCAGCAAAACCAAAGCAGCAAAACTACCCTCTCTCATCATCTGCTTAAACTCAGCAAAATTCACCAATCCATCTCCATCAATGTCCACTTTCTTTATCATTTGTTTGCAATCCTCTATGCTTGGAGTATAATTTGAGCAGGCCAGTTGAAGTCAATAGTGGCCGGAGACTGGAAATCAGCGACGACGACGAGTAAAAAAAACCTAGCAACAAAAAGCAGTAGCAGATATCACCCTTGTAGCATCCGTCATTGTTCCACCATTGGAAAGAACTCATAAAACACCACCTCTCAACAACCACAGTCCAATTCTAAATCCCCAACCATAGCAATAAGCAATGCTGAAAAACTACACCAAAAAATCATATTTGACATACTTACCCCGTTGCCAGCTAAGTGTATCGACCAATTCAGGTGTGTATCAGAGCAGTGGTGCTCTCTTCTCTCAGGCTCACAATTCATTAAAGCTCACCTCAATTTTCATTCCCACAAACATTATGAAGAAGAAAAACTCATTTGTATCCCTACTTCTCTGGCTCTTCATGTTATCACTTTTAACCACGACCCCCAAAATGGAACCGATGTCATTTCAAGAAAACTTAATTATTGGTGGTGGCGAGTTTTTGGTGGTGTTGGTGGTGGCAGTGAGTATTTTGGGAATTGAAGAGAGAAGAATTGTTTGTAAATAACGATTGGCAATGGAATTGGGAATTAAAAGAGGGGGACCCCAATCGGTGGGGGTTTATTTTCGCACCTCTGACGTGTAACATTATCATTGGGTCAGTACTTACTGGATGGACACGTTAGCGAATATGTAATACACGCACGGATGGTCAAGGGTAAAATATGTTTATTGGTTATGGCTTTCACGAGTTTGAGTGTTTAAATAAAAAAGTTCAAAGTTGGTGTATCGGCTTTCAAAAGCTCTACAAGTTTAAGTGGCTAGGAGGCCATTCTGCCAAAAAAAAAAGGAAAAGGAAAAGTAGTAGCAACAGCTTATAACGGAAATAGCACACACCATGCTTGAATTATATTAGAAAGGTTTGAAATGCTAATTGCACAGTTAATAACGGAAGTTAGCTTTTAGAAAACTTTCTGTTGTAGAGGTTCAGTTTCGACCCCACTCCCTCCATCTACGTACTGCTGCTTAGCTAGTGGACCAAGACACGCTTCTTGTCATGATATGTAATTAAATCAACTATAAATGTTATTTATAATTTCATATATTTAATGAAATTTTATGGCAAAGCGGTGTCGGATGACACCGCTTGCCTAGGGTGCATCCGCCCCTGCAAGTACTAGTGATGCGAGGCTAGAATTCATGGTTTAACATGTTATATGCCCTACATTTTATGTGCGTTAATGATAAAAATACACTTTTTATGTGCATAATCGAGTCTATTTCATGTGTAGGTGAATTGGAGATGGAAACCGAGCTAAATAGATGCAAATACATCGAAAATACGCTCAAGAGGCGATGAGGAGTGCACTGGGCTATAGCTGGGTGCCAGAGCCCAAACGCCTGGCCATGCCTGGCATTAGCCAGGCGTTAGGGTCCAAATGCCAGCCCTAGCCTGGCGTTATCCAGGCGTTGGAGTCCAAACGCCAGCCTAGCCTGGCGTTAGCCTCATAACGCCAGGTCCTTGTTTCGGTCAATTACGAGTTTTGACAAGTTTAAGTGTTTCCCGGTTGGAATAGAAGTCTCCTACACGTTTAGGGTTTGTCCTAAACATATAAATAGACTCCTAAAACACAACTTAAGAAGGATTAGAAGGCAGACGAAGGATTTGAAGAGAAGAAACCATTGAAGTGACAAAACATTGATTTCTACATCTTTTATTCATTACTTTGTAATTCAATTATGCAATTTATTTTGAGTTTGATTCTTATGAACATGTCTAGCTAACTTATTTAATCTAGGGTTTTGGTAGAACCCGTTGGGGATGAATTTATTGCGATATTAATATATTT
>ML425146.1:31577-72425 GCA_005239525.1 Nicotiana knightiana
GAGTATAGACGAAAGTCATAACCGAGGGTTTAGAGGTTGGATTAGAGATAACGATACCTCGGGTGCTTGCAATCTAAAGTGAACTGTCAATCTAGCTAGCGTAACTTGAGAGAGTGCGTCTAGTAAATTATCATAATTACTTGAGAGAGATTTATGGTAGATAGAGTGTTCATGATTGATAGAGACGATTAATCAAGCTATAAGAAGTATCCGAGAAAGAATTCACCAACGTGGGAAACCATAACCTTAGACCTTTATTATCATTGTTTACACTATATTGTTAGTTAATTGCTAGTTTATTATTTTGTTATTAGATTTAGTAAACCTCACCAAATTATATTCAAAAGTATTGAGAAAATTGAATAAGTACCAGTAGTATTTTANACATAGTTGAGCGTGATCAACTAGCTAGCGAGAAAGTTCGACGTTCAAATATGTAAAAACTTAATGATTATGATAACTATCATTAAAATACAAATTTCAATATTATCAAATATCATTAATTTAGTACTAATATAACTTAAGTAGATCGTCCACTCATAGCAGGGTCGGGATTATTTCACATCAAACTCATCTATAAAATGAGAGGCATTGTCTCTTAAAAGTAGAAATTGATTGAAAAAGAATTAAACTTCGCCAAGAATATGTTATCTAAATTCATAAGAACAAGAACTTCCTAAGAAGAACGATTTCAAGCAAAATAATATTTATTAAACAATCAATAAATTCAAAAACAGTAAAAGTACAATAGAATTATAAAAGTTGTAGGAGATGGGATTCGATCTTGGACATCACAGAAGTTAAGGCACTTTGAGTGCTTCCTTTAACAAACTCTTCTGCCCAGCTTTTCTGTTTAGGGGGCACACGTAAAATATTTAAGGGGTCCTTACTGTATATACATATAGGTACAAAATACATATACTGTATTTTTGTCGAGGTTAACGGGTTCGTGTGACCCCTCACCTCCCCACGTAGGTCCGCCCCTGGTGGGAGGGTTAGCAGTAAGGGTTTTTACATAAACGGTGTCATAATTTGAAGAAATAGACAAATGAATAAATTATTATAATGATAAGCGGTGTCATTTTCTATATGTATCCCCAATAATTTTATTATCTAATAAATATCTAGTGAAAATTTTTAACTGAGTGATATCATGTGACGCTGCATTGTATAAGGTGTCTACGCCCCTGCCAGTACTGAATCAGCTGCATAAAAACTTTGGATTTAGTGATGTGGAAATGGAAACTTGAAAAATTACATTGAAACAATTTGGCAATACTTCAAGTAGCTCAATTTGGTATGAATTGGCTATTTCACAGGCAAAGGGGGAGAATCAAGAAAGGTGATAAAATTAGGAAAATGGCTTTTGACTCGGGTTTTAGATGTAGCAGTGTGATTTGGGTTACCTGTCACGGCCCGTATTTCCTACTGTCGGGACCGTGATGGCGCCTAACGTTGAACCCGCTAGGCAAGCCAACGTGAATATCTAATTTACCTTATTCCTTTATTATTATCTACTAATATATGAAATACAATACTCAACATAAATAAAATACAAAATGAATCAAGGTATATAAACTCAATTTAATGCCTTTACGAAATTTCACAAAAAAACCAATCCCAGAATTTGGAGTCACAAACTCACGGACTGTCTATGAATAATACATATAACAGTCTGAATGAAATAAGTACATTTGTTTCTGAAATAACTAGAACAGAATAAAAAAAGAAGTAGGAGGGGGCGCCAAGGTTTGTGGACGCCTGCAAGACTACCTCAGAGCCTAACCTCGGCGAAGTAGTGACAAGTCTAGGACACGACAACCAAAGTCAACTTGTGCAGTTTAATAGTATACGGAGAAAAATAATACAAAGAAAAATAAATAGTTAAGCATAAGGGAAAAGGGGAACATGCTGAGGGAGGAAATATCAAATAATAGAAATAACGAGGTAAGGCACAATTTAGATATCAATTTAAGCAACGGAATAGTAATACGAAAACAAGTGCACGGCATCACACTTCGTGCTTTTACCTCACAATATCATGGCACGACATTATCCTTCGTGCATTATCTCTCATATCATGGCACGACATCACCCTTCGTGCTTTTAAAATCACAATATCGGCACGGCATCACCCTTCGTGCATTAACATTCACTCAAAATCTCACGCACGGCATCACCCTTCGTGCATTAACATTTACTCAAAATCTCACGGACGGCATCACCCTTCTTGATTTTACACTCTTCCTCACCCAAACACATCAAACGATAGCAATCCAATAAGGCACAATAACAGAGTAAACAGAAATTAAACCATAACGTCCCGACAAGGGAGTCAACAGTGGAATTAATACCATCCCGGCAAGGGGAAAAACAGCCATATCCAATCTCACTTAGTACATAACTTCACATAAAAATCTTCAACTGAAAATAATACTCAACACTTACTCAATATCAAGGAATTTCCACCAACATGGATAACTATAAAGTGAAACTCAAATATTACTTACGAAAATCACATAAATCACAATATTCGACTCACGGGCATACTTGACACCAACGTATAGGTACTCGTCACCTCACATATACGTTGAACATGATATTTACACATAGAAAATAGGACACAACACATATTCCCTCAAGCTAAGTTTAAGCCAAACACTTAACTCAAATTCCACGACCAAACTCAAGCCTCGATTACCGCTTTCCCTTTTGAATTTAACTCCAATTCACTTGTATCTAGACATATTCAACTCAATAACATCAATAAATGCCAAACAATTCCATCCCAATGCTTAATTATAGGTTTTACAACATTCTTCCCAAAAAGTCAAATATCGACCCCGGGCCCACTTGGTCAAAACACGAGGTTCGGACCAAAATCCAATCACCCATTCACCCACGAGCCCGAATATATAGTTAGTTTCAGAATCCGACCCCAAATCGAGGTCTAAATTCCCAAATTTGTAAAATCCCTAATTCTCCTAAAATCCCTAATTTCTATCCTTGAAAAACAAGATTTAGGCCTAGAAATCTAATGGGTGTTAATGCAAAATGAAGAAAATGATATTAGAAACACGAACCTATGATTTGGTGATTTAAAAATCGCCCAAGGTCGGATTCTATGGAAGAAAATATGAAAATGGGGTCTATTCCCGTTTGTTTACTTTTTTTTAAAAAGAGTAGGCAAAATATAGCCTATGCGTTCGTGACCAGGGCAGTGGGTTCGCATAGGCTTGACTTCACTGGCCTATGCGTTCGTGAGCCACGAGCCGTGTTCGCACAGGTTTAAGACTACCCAGCCCCCAGCTCCCCCCTAAGGCAATGTGTTTGCACTAGTTCAACCGCGTTCACATAGGCCAGCCCTTGTCAGGCTATGCATTCGCGAGTGGGCCCCTGCGATCGCATAGGGTAAATCCAGCCCCTTCCCCGTTTGGAAAATGCGTTCGCATGGGTTACCATGCATTCGCATAGGTTAAAAACCCAGACACCAGCAAACAACAAAAACATCAGATTTTTCTAAGTCCAAACCACTCTGACACCTATCCGAAACTCACCCGAGCCCTCGAGGCTTCTAACCAAACATGTACACCACCTCAAAAACATCCTACGGACTCACACGTGTGATCAAATCGCCAAAATAACATCTTAAACAACGAATTTAGCATAGAAATCAAAGAAAAATCTCAAAACTTTCAAAATATCAAATTTCACAACTACGGGTCCGAATCACGTCAAACGACTTCCGTTTCTTACCAAATTTTACACACATATCATAATTATCATATTGAACCTGTATCGGGCTCCGGAACCAAAATACGGGCCCGATACTATAAATTTCAAATATAATCAAATTCCTAAAACTCTTATATTTTCAAAAAAAACAATTTCTTTCAAAAATTCATTTCTCGGGCTTGGGACCTCAGAATTCGATTCCGGGCATACGCCCAAGTCCCATATTTTCCTACGGACCCTCCGGGACCATCGAATCATGGGTCCGGGTCCGTTTTCTCAAAATGTTGACTGAGGTTAACTTAAATTAAATTTTTTAGGCAAAAACTAGCATTTTCTCAGTTTTTCATATTAAAGCTTCCCGGCTATACGCCCGAGCTGCGCACATAAAACGAGATGAGATAAAAGAAGGTTTTCAAGGCCTCGGAACGCCGTTTTGACTTATAAAACAAGGGATGATCTTTTGGATCATCACATTCTCCACCTCTAAAACAAACGTTCGTCCTCGAACGGACATAAAAAAGTACCTTAATCAGGGAAAAGATGGGGATAACGGCTCCGCATATCGGACTCGGACTCCCAGGTAGCTGCCTCGGCAGGCTGACCCCTCCACTGAACACAAACTGAAGGATAACTCTTCAATCTCAGCTGACGAATCTACCGGTCTAATATGGCTACCGGCTCCTCCTCATAGGTCAAATCCTTGTCCAACTGGACACTGCTGAAGTCTAACACATGGGATGGATCGCCGTGATACTTCCTAAGCATAGATACATGAAACATTGGATGCACACCTGATAAATTCGGTGGCAATGCAAGTCTATAAGCCCACCTCTCCCACTCTGTCAAGAATCTCAAATGGACCAATGAATCTAGGGCTTAACTTGCCCTTCTTCCCAAATCTCATCACGCCCTTCATGGACGACACCCGAAGCAATACCCGCTCCCCAACCATGAATGCCAAATCACGAACCCTTCAGTCGGCATAACACTTCTGCATGTACTGAGTTGTACGAAGTCTATCCTGAATGATCTTAACCTTATCCAAGGCATCCTGCACTAACTCCGTACCCAGCAACTGAGCCTCTCCCGGATCAAACCACCCAACCAGCGACTGACACCACCTACCATATAATGCCTCATAATAAGCCATCTGAATGCTCGAATGATAGTTGTTGCTGTAAGCAAATTCATCTAATGGCAAGAACTGGTCCCAAGAGCCTCCAAAGTTAATAACACAGGCTCGTAGCATATCCTCCAAGATCTGAATAGTATGCTCGGAATGTCCGTGCATCTGAGGATGAAATGTTTTGCTCAACTCAACCCTCGTGCCCAACTCACGCTGAACTGCCCTCCATAAATGCGAGGTAAACTACGTACCTCTGTCAGAAATAATAGACACGGGCACACCATGAAGGAGAACAATCTCCCTAATGTAGATCTCTGCCAATCTCTCTGAAGAGTAGGAAACTGCCACATGAATGAAATGCGCTGACTTGGTCAGCCTATCCACAATGACCCATACTGCATCGAACTTCCTCTGAGTCCGTGGGAGTCTGACAACGAAATCCATGGTGATATGCTCCCACTTCCACTCAGGAATCTCAATCTGTTGCATCAATCCGCCAGGTCTCTGATGCTCGTACTTTACCTACTGACAATTCAAGAACCAAGCTACATATGCCACAATATCCTTCTTCATCCTCCTCCACCAATAATTTTGCCGTAAATCCTGGTACATCTTTGTGATGCCCGGATGGATAGAATACCGGGAACTATGGGCCTCCTCTAATATCAACTCACAAAGTCCATCCACATTGGGTACACAAATACGAACCTGCATCCGTAAAACTCCATCATCACCAACTGTAATCTGTTTGGCATCACCGTGCCGAACCGTATCCCTAAAGACACGCAAATGAGGATCACCATACTGCCGGTCTCGAATACGATCAAATAATAAGGAACGAGCAGTTGTATAAGCTAGAACAAAGTCGGGCTCATAAACATCCAATATCATGAACTGATTGGCTAAAGCCTGAACATCCAAAGCAAGTGGTCTCTCTTCGACCGGAATATAAGCAAGACTACCCATGTAGGCTGACTTCCTACTCAAAGTGTCGGCCACCACATTGGCCTTCCCCGGATGATATAAGATGGTGATGTCATAGTCTTTCAACAGCTCCAACCATCTCCTCTGCCTCAAATTCAACTCCTTCTTCTTGAACAAGTATTGCAAACTCTTGTGATCTGTGAACACCTCACAAGACACGCCATATAAATAATGCCTCCAAATCTTCAGAGCGTGAACAATGGTTACTAACTCCAAATCATGAACTGGATAATTCTTCTCGTGGATCTTCAACTGGCGCGAAGCATATGCAATAACCTTTCATCTTGCGTCAACACTGCACCAAGTCCAACCCGAGATGCATCACAATACACAATATATGGTCTTGAACCTGCGGGCAAAACCAACATCTGTGCCCTGATCAAGGTTGTCTTGAGCTTCTGAAGGCTTGCCTCACACTCATCTGACCACCTGAACTGGGTACCCTTCTGAGTCAACCTGGTCATCGGGGCTGTAATAGATGAAAATCCTTCCACAAACCGACGATAGTAACCTGCTAAGCCCAAGAAACTCCAAATATTTGTAGCTGACGTGGGTCTAAACCAATCCTTGACTGCTAAAATCTTCTTGGGATCCACCTGGATACCCTCTGCTGATACAACATGACCCATAAAAACTGAGCTCAACAATAACTCATACTTAGAAAACTGGGCATACAACTGACTGTCCTTCATAGTCTGAAGAACGACTCGAAGGTTCTGCTCGTGCTCCTCCCGGCTGCGGGAATATATCAGAATATCATTAATGAAGACAATCGCGAAGGAATCCAAATAAGGCCTGAACACTCGGTTCATCAAGTCCATAAAAGCATTCGGGCCATTTTTCAACCCGAATGACATCACTAAGAACTCATAATTCCCATATTGAGTGCGGAAAGCTGCCTTAGGGACATCGGATGCCCTAATACTCAACTGATAGTAGCCAGATCTCAAATTGATCTTCGAAAATACCTTGGCACCCTGAAGCTGATCAAATAAATCATCAATTTGCAATAATGGATACTTGTTCTTGATGGTAACCTTGTTCAATTGTCGATAATATATACACATCCTCATCGACCCATCCTTCTTCTTAACAAACAACATCGGCGCACCCCAAGGCGATACACTAGGCTTAATGAAGCCTTTATCAAGCAAATCCTGCAACTGTTCTTTCAACTCCTTCAACTCTGGCGGGGCCATACGATATGGCGGAATAGAAATGGGCTGAGTGCCCGGAGCCAAATCAACGCAAAAGTCAATATCCCTGTCGGGTGGCATACCCGGCAGGTCTGCAGGAAACACCTCTGAAAACTCACAGAAAACGGGCACAGACTCCAACCTCGACACTAGAATCACGAACATAGGCCAAATAGGCCAAACACCCCTTCTCAACCATGCGCCGAGCCTTCATATGAGATAACCCTGCTGGAAGAATGACCAGGAGTCCCTCTACACTCCAGTCGAGGCAACCCCGGCAATGCTAATGTCACGGTCTTGGCATGGCAGGCCAGTATGGCATGATAAGGCGACAGCCAATCCATCCCCAAAAAAACATCAAAATCTACCATATCCAGGAGCAGAAGATCTACACTGGTCTCAAGACCACCAATAACTACTACACATGAACGGTAGACACGATCTACTACAATAGAATCAGCCACCAGTGTAGCCACATATACATGAGTACTCAGAGAATCACGAGGCATAACCAAATAAGGAGCAAAATAAGATGACACATAGGAATATGTGGACCCTGGATCAAATAAAACTGAAGCATCCCTGCTGCAAACTGAAACCATATCTGTGATAACTGCATCGGAGGCCTCAGCCTCAGGTCTGGCTGGAATAGCATAACATCAGGTTGGGCCCCACCAGTCTGAACTACATCCCTGGGACGGCCTCCTACTGTCTGACCTCTACCTCTAGCGGCCTGGCCTCCACCTCTAATGACCTGACCTCCACCTCTAATGTCTCGACCCCAACCTCTAGCTGGCTGAGCGGGCGGTGGAACACCTGGTACTGGAACCATGGAACGAGAACCCTGGTGCTGAGAACTGCTCGAGGCTCGAGGGCAAAATCTAGCAATGTGCCTCTGATCACCACAAGTATAACAAGCCCTCGGCTGTTGAGGCTGCTGACCCTGAAACTGACCCTGACGACCTGAGTAACCACCCTGAAAACCCTGAATCGGCGGTGCGCTGATAGGAGCTGATGGTGCACTGTAGGGCAACTGATCAGAATACTGCATATGAGAACCACGACCACCTGGAGCACTGCGAGAAACATGAAGTGCCGAATGAAATGGCCTAGGAGGATGGCCCCAACCAAAAGAATCCCTGCCTCCAGATGAGGCACCACTGAACCTGCCAAAATGACGGGGTCTCTTGTCAGACCCCTGACCACCCCCTGCAACAGAACCATCTCAGCTCGTCTGGCCACATTGAATGCATCGTGGAAAGAAATCTCACTCCCTATCTCCTTGGCCATCTGCAATCTGATCGGCTGAGCTAGTCCCTCAATAAATCTCCTCACCCTATCTCGCTCGGTAGGAAGTATCATAATAGCATGTCATGCCAAGGTAACAAATCTGGTCTCGTACTGAGTGACGGTCATAGAGCCCTGCTGGAGACGCTCAAACTGCCTCCGTAGATCCTCTCTCTGAGTGATAGGAAGAAACTTCTCCAAAAATAGCTGAGTGAACTGGGCCCAAGTCAAGGCCGGTGATCCAACTGGTCTGGCCAAACAATAATCTCTCCACCAAGTCTTGGCGGGACCTGACAGACGAAAGGTAGCAAAGTCGACCCCATTAGTCTCCACTATCCCCATGTTCCGTAGAACCTCATGGCAACTATCCAAATAGTCCTGGGGATCCTCTGAAGATGCACCACAATAAGTAGTAGTGAAAATCTTGGTGAACCTGTCCAACCTCCACAAAGTATCAGCAGACATAGCTGCTCCATCACCGGTCTGAGCCATAATACCCGGTTGAACTACCCCAGTTGGCTGAGCTACTGGAGTATGAAACTGAGGAGCCAACTTCTCCGGAGTGCGAGTAGCGGGAGTCTGGGCTCCTCCCCCAGCCTAAGAGACGGTTGGTGCTGCAGGAAGCAAACCTGCCTGAGCGACACTCTCTATGAGGCCCACTAGATGGACCAGAGTATCCTGGAGTACTGGGGTGGCAATGAACCCCTCAGGAACCTGAGCTGGCCCAACCGGGACTGCACGACCTCATCCTCGTCCTCGGCCCCTCGTAGGAGCTGCAACTGGAGACTCGGGCTGCTGAGCAGTGGATGAAGAAACACGTGTTCTCACCATCTGCGAGAGAATAGAGCAGAAATTTAGTTAGTTTTTGAGACATCAAATCGCACAACGGAGAAGAATAGACGTGAAGTCAATCCTAAACTCTGTAGCCTCTGGGGGATAAGCACAGACATCTCCATACTGATCCCTCAGACTCTACTAAGCTTGTCCGTGAATTGTGAGACCCACGCAACCTAGTGCTCTGAGGGGAGGAATTATCAAATAATGGAAATAACAAGGTAAGGCACAATTTAGATATCAATTTAAGCAACGGAATATTAATACGAAAACAAGTGCACGACATCACCCTTCGTGCTTTTACTCTCGTCCTCACCATCAGAATCAATATATTCGGCAAGACGTCACCCTTCGTGCTTTTACCTCACAATATCATGGCACGACATTATCCTTCGTGCATTATCTCTCATATCATGTCACGGCATCACCCTTCGTGCATTAACATTCACTCAAAATCTCACGCACGACACCACCCTTCGTGTTTTTACACTCTTCCTCACCCAAACACATCAAATGATAGCAATCCAATAAGGCACAATAACGGAGTAAACAAAAATAAAACCATAACGTCCCGGCAAGGGAGTCAACAGTCTTGAACTAAAAATAATACTCAACACTTACTCAATATCAAGTAATTTCCACCAACACAGATAAATATAAACTGAAACTCAAATATTACTTATGAAAATCACATAAATCACAATATTCGACTCACAGGCATACTTGACACCAACGTATAGGTAATCGTCACCTCACATATACGTTGAACATGATATTTACACATATCAAATAGGACACAACACCTATTCCTTCAAGCTAAGGTTAAGCCAAACACTTACCTCAAATTCCACAACCAAACTCAAGCCTCGATTACCACTTTCTCTTTTGAATTTGACTCCAATTCACTTGTATCTAGACATATTCAACTCAATAACATCAATAAATGCCAAACAATTCCATCTCAACGCTTAATTATAGGTTTTACATCATTCTTCCCAAAAAGTCAAAAATCGACCCCGGGTCCGCTTGGTCAAAACACGAGGTTCAGACCAAAACTCGATCACCAATTCACCCACGAGCCTGAATATGTAATTAGTTTCGGAATCTGACCCCAAATCGAGGTCTAAATTCTCAAATTCTTAAAATCCCTAATTTATACCCTTGAAAAACAAGATTTAGGCCTAGAAATCTAATGGGTGTTAATGAAAAATGAAGAAAATGAGATAAGAAACACGAACCTATGATTTGGTTCAAAAATCGCCCAAGGTCGGATTCTATGGAAGAAAACATGAAAATGGGGTCTATTCTCGTTTGTTTACTATTTTTTTTTTTAAAAAGACTGGGCAAAATATAGCCTATGCGATCGCGACCAAGGCACTGTGTTCGCATAGGCTTGACTTCACTGGCCTATGTGTTCGCGAGCCGCGAGCCGCGTTAGCACAGGGTTAAGACTACCCAGCCCCAAGCTCCCCCCTAAAGCAATGTGTTCGCACTAGTTCAACTGCGTTCGCATAGGCCAGCCCTTGCTAGGCTATGCGTTCGTGAGTGGGACCCTACGATCGCATAGGGTAAACCCAGCCCCTTCCCCGTTTGGTCAATGCGTTCGCATGGGTTACCATGCGTTCGCATAGGGTAAAAACCCAGACACCAGCAAACAGCAAAAACATCAGATTTTTCTAAGTCCAAACCACTCTGACACCTATCCGAAACTCACCCGAGCCCTCGAGGCTCCAAACCAAACATGTACACCACCTCAAAAACATCATACAACCTTACTCGTGCGATCAAAGCGCCAAAATAACATCTTAAACAACGAATTTAGCATAGAAATCAAAGAAAAATCTCAAAACTTTCAAAGTATCAAATTTCACAACTACGAGTCTGAATCACGTCAAACGACTTCCGTTTCTTACCAAATTTTACAGACATATCATAATTATCATATTGAACTTGTACCGGGCTCCGGAACCAAAATACGAGCCCGATACTATAAATTTCAAATATAATCAAATTCCTAAAACTCTTATATTTTCAGAAAAATAATTTCTTTCAAAAATTCATTTCTCGGGCTTGGGATCTCGGAATTCGATTCCGGGCATACGCCCAAGTTCCATATTTTCCTACGGACTCTTCGGGACCGTCGAATCATAGGTCCGGGTCCGTTTTCCTAAAATGTTGACCGAGGTCAACTTAAATCAAATTTTTTAGGCAAAAAATAGCATTTGCTTTCCGTCTATACGCCCGTGCTACGCACACAAAATGAAGTGAGATAAAAGGAGATTTTCAAGGCCTTGGAACACCGTTTTGACTTATAAAACAAGAGATGACATTTTGGGTCATCACATTACCACAAAGGATGTTGGTGGAAATGACGTGAAAAATGCATGGAATGAAGAGAGGGAAACTCTTGATCTCAACTTGGACATCGTTGAAGCATCATATGACTATTTTGAAACACTTAATAGTTTGTTTTACCAAATTTTTTGGGGGCCAAAAATAAATTTTTTTTTTGTCAAAAGTACTTTTTCCCCAAAATTGAGGTGTTTGGCCAAAATTTTAGGAAGGGGAAAAAGTGTTTTTGAGAAGAAACAGAAAAAAGTATCTTCTCTTCAAAAACACTTTTGAGAAAAATACTTTTAGAAGCAGTTTTTAAAAGCTTGTCCAAACACTAATTACAGCTCAAAAGTATTTTTCAAATTAATTACTCAAACACAAACTGCTTATCACCAAAGCACTTTTCAAAATTAGTTGATTTCAGAAACACGACCAAACATGCTATAAAGAGCCTGTTTCGCCAAGCTTCTGGGAGACTAAAACTGTTTCCCCCCCCCCCCCCCCCCCCCCAAAAAGTACTTATCCTCACCTTAAATTTATACTTTTCAAATTATCCCTTGCTAATTTTTTTTCATGTTTGTTTCTTGTATTTATCATTCTCTTAAATTTAAAGATATCATATACATGAAATAACTTTCCAAATTCTTTATTGATTTTTCTTGTTTTTGATTTTTTTGTTTGGTGTAATGTCTTGTAACATTTCAAATTATCTTCTTCTTTTTTCACACTAAAGCAAATTATTTACATCCTTATTTGAATTATCAATTCTCTTCCCACAAATAGTCATTTATAATTTATACTGTTATTAAAATAATTATCAAATCTATTTTTTGAAAATTACCTACAAATAGGTAATAATTTACAATTTCATCGCGTAATCTATCTCTATAAAATTAAAAGATGAAGAAAAAATATCCACATTAAGCCAAGTGGCAGTTCCACAATAGGCTGCTTGGCAATTTATGGCAAAGTTGGTTAGGTTAGGTAGTAATTAGTTTTTTTTTTAATTTATTTAAAAAAAATAAATTATACATTATGTGTTGTTCATAATTAGTTACCTTTTAAAATTATTTTTATTTTACGCTCAATGCCATATTTCAAGTTTGACACTTAGAATCATCTAGTTACAACTACCATGGCTATACACAATTTCATCCGACGATATTCTTTTACCGATAAGGAATTCAACTATTATGCTAATAAAGACATTACTGCAAAGATTGAGGAAGGAGATGTGTCTTCTGATATTCCTTTAGAAATGCAAGGCAAGTTTTCTACTAATATGGAGGTGTTGTGCGATAGAAGTAGAGATGAAATTGTTGAAAAATATTATCATGTGTGAGTGGCTTTACTTATTATTTCATGGTGGATTATCGGTATATAGTAATTTATGGAATAAACTTCTAGTTCATACTAAATGATGTATTTTGATTATTCAAATCATTTTCTAACAATGTAATTATGCTAGATAATATTATATATTTTGGTATAACTATATATGTAAAACTGAGTTAAATCTTTATTATGTTTGTTTACGTTATGTTTTATGTTTTAATTAAATAAAACAAAAATTAATAAAAGTCTCTTACGATAAATAATTAAGTTCATTTTTCTCTTTAAAATAATTATAAGACCTTGTTACTATCCTTTTTGGTAAGTTGACACTCAAAAACACTTTTTAAAAAGATTTGCCAAACACAATTTGTTTACCAAATATTACAAAAAGTACTTCTTAAATAAATTGGTCAAACACAAACTGTTTTTTCATAAGTACTTCCGGAAAAAGTACTTTTGAAAAAAAATAATTTTTAAAATAAGCATATTTTGATAGCTTGGCTAAACGGCGCTAGGTCAACTTGATTTTATCATATTGTATTTTTCTATTAACGGCTATGAGCTTTGTTTGGGCTGCCGTTTGAGTATTAAATAATTTTATAATTGTTAATTTGCAACGTACCTACTTGCTTTAACTTTAAATGGTTACAACTCATCCTACATTACTTAGGTAGGTGGCTGAAACTTTTAGTCCACCATATTTTCCTTGTATATGTATAGATAATATTTTTTTTTTTCCAAAAAAACGTGCATGCATATATATATATATATACTATATCAATTCGATCAAAAATAATATGAAGTATAATTAGTTTGGGAAAAAATCTTTAAAATCTTTACAACCTAGAGTTAAACCACCTAAAAGTCGACTTATAACAATACACCATACTTTTTGAGTGTAGGTCATTCACATTTTTGCTCTCTGCCTGCAACGTTTAAAATCGAATCGAAATTGTTAACCGAATCGAATTGATGACTTGTTAGCTTGTTGGTATTGGATTATTAGGGTAATAGATAGTGAACAAATTGTAATTTTATAATTAACGGCTTGACGGTTTGGGGTTGGATTACTCAATTTTCTTATCGGATAAACCGTTAACCCGTTAAGTATTTTTATCTTTACACTTTCCTATGAATCTTGAAGTAGCAAGAACTCCTAAGACTCAATGTTCTTTCTAATGTATAACTTTTCCACTCGAATTTTCAGTTATATCCAGCTCATCAGGTCTGTTAGGATGCGTACAGAAAGTTAGTCAACAAAACCACCCATAAAAAAAGATCCATTTCAATATTATACCAATTTTTTTTAATTTGGTTTAGCCGATAAACCACCCGATAATCGTTAATCTGATACCAATCCGCATGTTGTCTTATTTGATGACTAACGGATTATTACATTTATAATCCGATAACCGATAACCGATAAGCCGAATCGTTAAGCGTAATTATCCGCCCGATAAACACCCCTACTGCCTATAAATGGATCTTATACAAATAGTGATCGGCTTACTTTTTACATTTTCTAGCCGACATACTTAGATTATGCATATATACATATATATATATATATATCGATTATTTTAATTTAAAGGATTATGTGGGTGGCTATTAAGGTTAATTTTTCATAATTCAAAGGTCCATCCTAGCGAACCGCAACTTTGGTTTGGGCCTTCGTTGTCAGGTTAGATCGGGTTTACAAGAGTTTACGTGGCCCAACCAATTGAGGGTAAACTGGTAATTCAACGAAAATTCGAAATTAAAAGAAAGTCAAAATTTCCGAATTCCCTCCAAAACAAACCGCCAAAGTTACTTTGGATCCTTTTCAAGACAGATAAACAAGAGCTGGGGCAATAAATCAAACAGTTAAGCTGCATTTCAGATCTACAGTGGAAAAAAGGTATTCTCATCTGCTAAAAGCAGATCTACAATTTTAAGTCGTTATCTGTAGAATATTACTGTATTCAATTCTAGATTGATACCAACATATGCTGATTTAGTGTGTATTTGTGTGTCATTTTTCTACACTATAAAGTTTAACCAGAATATTTAGAAACAGCAAAGAATTCACTGATATAGTAGTTTTTTTTTTGTTCCCTTGTAAGATTTGAAAGCCAAAGCAAAACACTAACTTTTCCTCTTTTTTGTTAGTTCTGAGCAGTGGAGTTTTGAAGGTAAGGAAAAATGGCAGGAAAAGGAGGGAAAGGGCTAGTAGCGGGGAAGACAACAGCTGCAGCGGCTGCTAACAAAGACAAAGACAAGAAAAAGCAGCCTATCTCTCGTTCTTCTCGTGCTGGCCTCCAGGTAAATACATAGTTTTACCTAGTTAAGAGCAGATCTTGTCTGATTTTTATAGGATTTGAAATTACTGTTGTAAGTGTTTGTATTTTGAGGTTAATGAACAACTGTAAAGTTAAAAAAAAAAAATTCTGAAGTCTTGCATGGTTCTATGGAGGTTATTACTTTTTAGGATTGCTTTCAAATTCACAGTTTAGCTGCTTGTTCTATTCCAGTGTGTATGCAACATTTATATATAGTCTCGTAATATAGTGGTGGATCCAATATTTAAACTTGACAGGTTTAACCTTCGGTTCTTAACAATGAGCTCAATGTACTTCCAAAATTATGGGTTCAGAAGTTGAGATTTTAATAGTTTATCACTTGTATATTTATGCTCCATGACAAAAGTATTAGGTTTGGTTGAACATGTAGCAAATAAACTACATCCGCCATTGTCCTCAAGTTTGGAAGTTCCATGTTTAGAACACACTATAATATCTAGAAATTTCATGCTTTTGGAATGCAATTGATTTCTTATCTTTTTTTATGATGGACGTTAACTTTTAAAGCATGTGGGATGCAGTGCCTAAAAAGATATTGGATTCTAAGTGGTGCCTTTAAAGCAGTTTTTGATCTTTTCAAATAAAATCTTTTTTTCTTTTCTTTTAATAAGCATAGGAAGATACCTCTCTAAATTGCTTTGATGGAATATCTGAAGATTAGCTTGTCTTCATAAACTTGGTATCAACATTATATAATTGCAACAAAGGCACTTAGTCACTTACCGTAAAAATGATCTATCATTCTAAATACTGTGGCATAGGATGTGTCTGTTACTGACATGTGACATTTTGAAAGTGCACACATGAAAAACTAACCGGGATGTTATCTTACCTTTTTGACATATTGAAATTTTGGGTATGTTGAATTTGTAGAAGGGGTGTAACATCATTTTTTGATAATTTGGTTCTAAATGGTTCAGAACATTAAAATCCTTTTGGCAAAATATAAGAAATCTGATATGTTGACAAGAAAAGGCCAGTTTTTTGTAACATCTCATGCAGGCCTGCAGGTAATACATATACCTTACTTTAGAGCAGATGTTGCTTGATTTCTATAGGATTTGAAACAACTGCTGTAAGTGTTTTATCTTTTTTTATCCACCCAAAATCTGAATATACAACAATTACGTTGTCCAAAGGAGATTGAAGAATTGCTTTTCAGTTTCATACCAACTGCTTGTTCTGTTCCATTGTCTACATGTTTTATTTTCCTGGTTCGCAAAAGTTAGGAAGTTCTCTGTTCAGAACCAGCTATGGTATCAAGAAATTTGATGCTTTTGGATTGCAAGTGTTTTCCTATCTTTCTTTTGGTGGAAGTTAACTTTTAAATAATGTGGGATGCAAGTCTATTTATATGTTGGATTATATGTTTGCTGTTTAGCAGTCTTTGTTTTATCTTTTACAAATCCAATCCTTTAGTTTCTTCCAATAATCATACGGAGGTGATGAGTTAACAGGTCTAAATTGAGTATCCAAAGATCAGCATACCCAAATCATAAACTTTGCATCAAAATTCTATAATTGCAAGAAAGTGACTTATCATAAAAGTTCTATCATTCCAAATACTGTGGGATAGAATGATGTGACACCGAAAGTACACACATGAAAAACTAGTGGGATGCTATCTTACTCTTTTGTGATCTTGAAGCCTTGAGGTATGTTGAATATGTAAAGGAGGGTTGGCATCAATTTTGATCTATATAGTTCTGAGCATTAAGACCCTTCATAGGGGAAGCTTTGTGCATTGGGCTGCCCTTATAGCTTTGATCATTCAGATATTTTTGGCACAATAGGAGAAACTTGATATGATTCTTGGTTTTCTTTTCCTCAGCACCCTCCTATGATACTAATTTGGATTGTTTTGACATGATTGGGAAATTTTAGTTTCCAGTGGGAAGAATTCATCGTCAGCTAAAGACCAGAACTTCAGCCCATGGAAGAGTTGGAGCTACAGCAGCTGTTTACTCAGCTGCAATTCTGGAATACCTGACTGCAGAGGTTCTTGAATTAGCTGGTAATGCAAGTAAGGATCTTAAAGTCAAGAGAATCACCCCCAGACACTTGCAACTGGCTATTCGTGGAGACGAAGAACTTGACACCCTTATCAAAGGGACCATTGCTGGTGGCGGTGTTATCCCTCACATTCACAAATCCCTCATAAACAAAACCACCAAGGAGTGAAATTCTCCTGCTTAGGCTTGTGTCTTCACTAATGACATCGCATGTTTGTTAATGTTTTTCCTGTTGTATGTGGGTTGATATAGTACTTGTTCATGTTTCATTACAAGAACTTATCTGATGTTATGGACATATTAGTTGGATACTGTTATTTTGTAGGTCTTAGTTGGTAAGTGGCTTGTTGATGTATGGATGTTACTGTTTATTGTGGTACTTCATCAGCCTTCTCTGCATTGTCTGCCAAAGTGCCTGTGTGTATTGGACCGATAAATCTGTTTTCATCTGTTTCTTGCTAAATAAAGGAGGAATCAAAGATCAATGCTATTTGTGGTTATCTAAACTGTTATCAAATAAAGATATCTTAGATTGAATTTGTCAAGGGATCATCATTAAGAAAGACAGTGTATTTATGCCATGGACTTGTCACCTGAGATGAAGGAGTTGGAAGGAATGCAAAATCAAGTTGAAGCTTTCATACTTATACACAGATTTTAGTCCAAGAAGTAATATGTAAACTTGATTTTCACACTTAAATTTCTTATGCACATCATTCATTAATGCACTAAACTTTCTATTATTTTTAGTTTCTTTCATCAGCATCAAACTCATTATTAGCTTAGTGATCTTGTCTTCTCAATCTACAAATCTCTGCCATCCACCCTGCATTCTAAATCCTCTTAACGTACTTGTATTTGTATGAGAAAAATCTGTGATCATGTGTTATTTTGTCTATGGTGAAACAGAATGTTTTCGTATACTCGAATACTCAATCATAAGTTCTGTATAAGATCCTCATTGATATTCAATCATAAGTTCTATATAATATAGCAGCATCTATATTAAATTTCAATGAGGCGTGCACCATCCGAAGTAGATGTCTAACTGTCTCAAGTTCCCCAGATAAAACAATATTATCTACACAGTTAACATTGTTGAAGGAGTCTTGCAGAAAAAGGCAATATGTAAGTCACAATTTGAATGGTTCAATTCCCCCCTTTTTTTTTCTTTCTTTTAGTACATTGACCTAATATTTTAAATACAACTCATCCATAGAAAGTAAGGAATAAATAAATTATACTCCTACTTGATATGGATATACAGTCTATCCAAAAAGACTAAGAAAGCAAAATGCAGAAGATGAATAAAGATAAAAAGAAAAAAGAAGCACCAGTCTAGTCTACACAGTCGAATTTTTGTCACTAAGAACCAGAACAAATATATAGTCAGCCTTGTAAGTTTTTTAAGTCTAAGATTCCCCTTTATATGTTTGACACGTGAATCCAAAAGTAACTCAGTTTTTCAAGAAATTTGTCTTTGTCATCTCCATTGATTTTTCTAGCGTTAAAATTATCAGAAACCTTGGCCCCTCAAGGATGTACCAACACTTCCCCAGAGATTAGAAATAGGGGTGCTTTTCGGACAGATTATCGGATTATAAATATTGTAATTTGCTATGCATCTAATAAGACTACGGACAAATTGGTATCAACGATTATCGGACGGTTTATCGACTAAACCGAATAAAAAAATTAGGTATAATATTGAATTGATTCTTTTTTATGGGTGGTTTTATTTACTGACTTCTTGTACGCACAAACCTAATGAGCTGGATAGAATTGAAAATTTGGGCGGAAAAGTTATAAATTGAAATGGAAATAGAGTTTTAGGAGTTCTCGCTACTTCAAGATCCATAGGAAAGTGTAAATATAAAAAATTTTAACGGGTTAACAGTTTATCCGATAAGAAAATTGAGTAATACGCCCCCAAACTGTTAAGCCGTTAATTATAAAATCTCAATCTGTTCACCGTCCATTACCCCGATAATCCGATACCAATAAGTCAATAAGTCATTGGTTAACGGTTTCGGTTCGATTTTGAACGACCCTAATTAAAAAGTCGAATTATTAACTTTTACATAAATTTTCAAGTGAATGAAATCCATTGAGTGGTCCGAAAAAATGGAATTTCACGTGTTTATGAATTGGACGAGTTTCAAGCTGGACAAATGATTGGAAAAGCAGAAGGTAGAAGATGGAAGAGGGTGATTTTAGTTAAAGAATCAAGGACGCATCAACGCTCTTTCCCTGCCGTATTCATGGAGAACTATAGCTAGTCTATTAGAAAGTCGAATTAATAAATTTTACACACTTTTAACGAAATAGATCAAGTAATCTTAATGGAGATGAGATTGAACGTGTTTGTGAAGTAAGTGAGATTCAAGCCGGGAAAGTGATTGAAAATTGAGAGAAGATAGAAGATGCAAGAAGAGCACCTTGGACACAAAGAATCGATAACAACAATAACATATTCAGTGCATATCTTACTCCTACCTTGTGAAGGTAGAGAACTTGTTTCGTATAGACCCTCGGCTAAAAATTAGACACGAAGAATCAAGAATGGATAATTTCGTGACACCACCAACAGGTGAGGCTGCCACATGATCTGATCTTTCCTTGATAGATGAAACAAAAGGGAAGTTTAGATCATGCTGGCAGCTTCAACTGCTAGTGGTTCACAATACACGATCGATCTTCTGAAAGACAGTAGATCATGTAAGCAGTGGCGGAGTCAGAAATTCTAAGAAGGTAATTTAAAGATGAGATCTCTTATATTCTCTGAGCTTGTAAATATGCCAGAGTTTAGAAGGCGTGGGTTGGAAGAAGCAAGGAGATCTATTTATACAAGTCTAAGTACTTTGTTATCTCTTAAAGTTATTAGTACTTGTTAAAACTCGGTTAAGCAGCTTGTGACATAAGGCAATGAGTTTTTCGAGACATTTTCAAAATATACTAAAAACTTACGGCTTCGAGCCGTGGAAATATACTCTTGCACTATTAAAAATTCGGGCAAAATTGTCCAAAAAAACCCGACCAAAGTGGGTCGGTAATGGCCAATAACCGTCCAAAACGCGACCATTTACGTGTGGACGGTATTTTAAAGGTCGGACTAGGGTCTGTACTGTGGCAGGATACTATTCTACCATTAGATCATTAGTGCATTTTGTTTTAAGACTGTCTTTTATTTTATTTATACTCTTTAGTTGTATTTTCGCACGAAAATAACCGATCAAAGTTGGTCGGTTTTGTTAAAAAAAAATTACTGGCCGAATTAACCGACATATTTTGGTCGGTTTTTTAATATTAATCTTAATTTATTTTAAATGAAAAACCAACCAAAGTTGGTCGGTTTCTTGAAAAATAAATTTTGCGGGACTCAAAAATAGTGTCCCGCATTTTTGCGCCAAAGAAAACAGACCAAAGTCGGTCGGTTTCGTAAAAAAATATTTAAAAAATAAAATATTTTGAAAAACCGACCAAAATTGGTCGGTCAACCGTGGTTAGTTTTTTCCGAATTCTTAGTTGTGTTGTAGAAATGCAGGGTAAGACTGCGTACAATAGATCCTTGTGGTCCGGCCCTTTTCCGAATCCCGCGTATAGCGCGGAAGCTTAGTGCACTGAGCTGCCCTTTAATGTAGTCGCCTTGCAATTAATGACGTTTGCGGTATTCAAAATTTAGATATTGTAGATTGTAATTAAGATACAGATAATTTCTCTTCACGAAAATGAGAGCTTCATACTTGGTATGTATGTCTCTTTTTTCTTCTTAAATGCATGAAAAAGAGAGGTATGTGTTTGAATCATACGCGATTGAATTCAGAATTTAAAATTAGCTAATTCAAAATGAACATGACTTTATGTGAATACGTTTACATTCACATGTGTATGTATATTTACATAGTTCGAACTAAAAGTAATAAATTGATTTAAACCGATTCTTAATAGTTAATACAATGTGCACTTCATATGATAGGTATCGTATCGAAGTAAAAGATTTAAGAGCTCGTTTGGACATAAAAAATATTTCACTTTTTTTCGAAATATTTTTACTTTTTTTTTCAAAATCAGTGTTTGGCTATAAAATTTTCAATTTTCACTTGCAGATGAATTTTGGAATTTTTCGAAAATTTGAAAAACTTCAAAAAGTTATTTTTCAAAATTCACTCAAATCACTCACGAAACTTAAAAAACAACCCAAAATAATATTCATGTCCAAACACAATTTTAATTATCAAATATCATTTTCACTTAAAATTTTATTTCACTTTTTTTTTTTTAGAATTTTACGATTAACGCCCACTAAGTATGATATGAATAGTGCCCCTTGGAAAGCCCCTTTTTCTTTTTCATTTCCTTACAAGTGTCAATCTTTAGTTGGTCAATGAGATTAATGTCACCATTCAAGTCCATGGCACATATAACGTATTGTCTGTTTTGGGTCGCACGAAGTTATCTTTCGAGTTATATTATATGGAGTGCCGCGTACCAGATGATATGTGTACCTCTTCTTTATTGGCAGCCTAAAAGCCTGCCTGCCTTCTGTAATGGACATCACAATTGAGGGGTGTATCTTTATTTCCCTTTTGAACAAGAAATCAGTTATTGCCTCTTCTGCACATATTTCTTTTCAGTTTCTAATAAAAACAGAAATTTCTAAAAACAGATCCATTGTTTA
This sequence comes from Nicotiana knightiana, assembly GCA_005239525.1. Classification (NCBI taxonomy): domain Eukaryota; kingdom Viridiplantae; phylum Streptophyta; class Magnoliopsida; order Solanales; family Solanaceae; genus Nicotiana; species Nicotiana knightiana. Next base: position 53,438 of record ML425146.1, read on the forward strand.
TTACTATTACAATACATATAGAGTTTGGAGTCTGATCTGTAAAGGTGAGTATGTCTGATACTTGAATTTCTTTTTACTTTTTTCTTATCAAAAAGGGAAAAAGTAAAGAAAAGAAAAATGCATATTTGATCATTATAGTGATGAAAAGTTTTAGTGATTTTCACGTTAAGTTGTTTTCAGATTGTTTTGATTCCTTTGGTTGGTTTGAGAAGATGGCAACCAATAGATGAATGCAGAGTCACCCCCTTTTGTCAAAGTGTTACAAAGTAGAAAAATTCGGCATTCTTCGAAAAAGTTCCCAACTTATTGGCTTGAATCTGACACTAAATGTGATGCCGCAGGATTGGTAGACTTCTGGATTGATATGTTTTTGAAGGAGTACATATGTTATCTTATGCAAATTTCACATCGGGACGAGAGAGAAAAGTAAAAGAGTTATATTAAAAATGTCAGAAGTTCACATGGCTCGAGACGACGTAGCCTAAAATGACAAATCCGTACGGGCTTAAGTCCCAAAATGGACAATACGTGCTATGGGCTTGAGTCGTGACACTAAAGCAATGATGAAACCAAAATTTTCACTAAGGGGTCAAAATATAAAGAAGAGTATATCTACTTAAAAAATTAACTAGCTACACAACGTAAAACGTGTTGGTTGACACCACTTAAGTACCTGTGGCCGCGCCACTGCACACTTCAAGTAATAATGTGCACGGACATTGTATAATTTTTTGTTTACTATTAAATTAAGTTGATAGGGGTTAAAAGGTAGTAGTAATTATTTTTTATAGCATAATTTGATATGACAATCTGAAAATACAGTAATAACATGCTATATTTGATTATATTATACTGATAATAATTTTTTTTGTACCGAATATATATAATTGAAATCCAAAAGAAAAGTGATTGTCGTTAAGGAACAACAGCCTTTAGTAAAATGCAACAACACAAGTGTCTTATCTTGTCACCGTAAGATGCTACTTTTTTATTTATTTATTATGTTTATAGTCTGAATTTGACTTTAGATGAGGTGGAGTGGCTTATTGGATAACCAAAAAGAGATTGGAGAAGTAATTTCTTTTTTGCTTTGATTGAAAACTCATCTATCTAATTAATATAGATTCGTGCTGCATTTTAATTTTTTAATAAAAAAGCTATTAGGTTCGGCGAATTCACATCTTACAGTATATCTTCACTTAGGGGTGTCAATGATTCGATTCGGATTGTTATTTTATAAAATTTGTATCATACCAAAGTTTCGATTATTCTATTATGTATAAATCAAAATTAAACTTTTCGAAATTGTCTCAATCATGTTGGTTTCTCTTCGGTATTGGTACGGTTCGGTCAATTTTCGGTATTTTTTAAAATATCATGTAAAAGTTACTAGTAAAAGTAGAATACTATAATATACATACTTTTATAGGACTTAACAAAACTTTCTAGACAGTTGTACTGATTAAATGGTGATAATTAAGAAACATGAAAGATGGCTAGAGTATAGATCCATCCACTACTCTACAACAATGTAAAAGAAACTAGCAAGGACAAAGAAAAGATAAATCACACGAGTAGAAAGATATTAAGCAAGTTGAGACTCAAAAATAAAGTCTATAGAAGATTAAATATTCATAAACTAAATCAGACGAAATGAAACATATTCAATTCAATACATTGTAGTTTGCTACTCATAATCGCTAGAATACTTTGTCTTGCTAGTAAATATGTTGAAAATAATTTTTTTCAGTAGGAGTAGCATAATAGGTTTGGAAATTAGGATTTTTTTATTTTAATTGCTTATTGACTTGTAACCATTTTTTCGTAATTTCATGGCCCAAGGAAAAATTTAGTGCTTATTATTTTTAAACTTAATATATAAATATAATTTTCACATATAAATTTATTCGGTACAGTTCGGGATTTTTTTAGTTTTTTTAATAAATAAAAAACTTACCCTAATTATCGGTACGGTTGTAGGTTTATATAAGAACATACGATTTATTTAAAAAAAATTAAAATCGATCTGGTACGTCACGATTCGGTCAATTTTTAAATATCCATGACACCCTTACCTCCACCCTCGCTCCAAGGGGCAAAAAGGGCCACCAGCGAAATACATAACAAGATAAATTTAAAGAGAAAATTATACTCATTGATTTATAACTGCTGTTGTAAATAATTTGTGGATGAAGCCCATGTATGAATAGTTTGTGGATGGATTTCCACTTTATGTTCATCCCTTATACTATTTTACTATAGTGATTTTTACTTTTTGTGCCTATAAAAGACTACGTAAATGACATTGTAAAGACACACCAAAGGAAGTGAAATACTCCTTCTTATTCTTTTTTTCATATTTATATTTTACTAAATTGCTTTTATTTTATAACACGTTATTAGCACGAATCTGTAATTTTATCCTTAACCCCCGCTAAGTTGAGCCATATTTTATTAAGGTATGTATCATTCTATTCATTTTGGTTATGGTAGTACTATCTTATGCTCATTGTTTGCAGACTATTGGACATCTTAAATAGTTCAAGTACGTTGCAGTGATATACTAACTATTTCCTTCAGTACACAACTCTTAGATGACCTCAAAGTCATCAAACTAGCTACCCGCTAATGACATTCTTATAATATTCATGGACTTCCTCCTTCAAAACATATCTTTAAGACATTTTGAAGAACTGTGAGAAATGAATTGACAAGTAATAATTTCACATTAGTTTAATTACTTTATATTTAATCGATTGGAACATATAAATAATGTTAGTCACGTTCAATTCTTTTAACACGCATATATATATATATAAAGTGATAAACAATATGTTATTTTCAATTTGTGGCCAGAATAAAAGGAAATAGTAGGTTGTTTACATGATATAGCTTTATTTCCGTCTCTTTTTCCCTTACTCATTTCTGTTTCATTAATTGTTTATTAATATAATTATTTCTCTAACTTATTTATCTTTTATGATAGTTTTCACTATGTCAAATTTATCAAAACTTAGAATTTGTGGCACTTGACATCACCGGAAAGAATTATTTATCATGGGTCCTTGATGCTGAAATTCACTTTGACGCTAAAGGTCTTGAAAATACTATTATACAAGGAAATGAAGCATCAAAATAGGATAAAGTGAATGCCATGATTTTCCTTCGTCATCATCTACATGAAGGGTTAAAAACTGAATATTTAACCGTAAAAGATCCACTTGAATTATGGACTAATTTGAAGGACCGATATGACCACCTAAAACTTATGGTATTACCGAAAGCTCGGTATGAGTGGATACATTTAAGGTTGCAAGACTTTAAAACCGTAAGTGAGTATAATTTTGCTATCTTTAAAGTAAGTTCTCTATTAAAATTATGTGGAGACACTATCACAGACGAGGACTTATTGGAAAAAATATTTTTTACTTTTCACGCTTCAAATATGGTGCTATAACAGAAATACCGTGAAAAGGGTTTTAAGAAATATTCTGATTTAATCATATGCCTACTTGTGTCGGAGCAGAATAATAGTCTATTAATGGAAAATCATGAAGCCCGTCCCACTGGGTCAGCTCCATTCCCGGAAGTGAATGTTGTAGCAACATATGATAAGTTTGAAAGAAAACAAAATAATTACTGTGGTCGTGGACATGGTCGTAAACGTGGACGTGGTAGGGGACGAAATAATTATCGTCATTATGGTGGAAATAAACTGGAGAACAATAATGGTTCTCAAATTAATCCTTCAAAGGGTAAAATTAGTATGTGTCACCGATGTGGTATGAAAGGTCATTGGGCACGCATCTGTCGTATGCCAGATCATTTTGTCAAACTTTATCAAGTCTCCCTTAGAAAGAAAGAAAATAATGTGGAGGCACACTTGACCTTTCAAAATAATGATGATGAAGCAGGCCCCTCAAACAAATATGATTCTGAGGCACATCTTGAGTATAAAGATGATAATTTTGGAGGCCTAGCAAATATTACTCATTTAGAAACTGGAGACTTCTTTGAGGATATTGACTGAAGAACTAATCATCTTACCGGGGAATGAAGCTATAATAAAAGTTATCATTTTCTTATATGTTTGCAATTAGTTTATTTTTCTTGAGTATATTTTTCTAATGCACCATGTGTTGCTAGTTTCTACATTCCTAATGTATTTCTTAATGTTCTTTTCTGTTTGTCTTCATATTTCTTATGATGTACTTTTTGATTTTTTTTATGAAGAATATGAAAATTTTCCAGTCTTCAGTTGGAATCAAGATTAATAAAGATGATATATGTCTTCTGGATAGTACTACAACACACACTATTTTAAGAGATAAGAGATATTTCTCTTATTTGGTAATGAAAGCAGCCAATGTTAATACAATATCCTGTAGTACAAGATTAATTGAATGTTCTGGAAGAACCAATTTATTACTACCAGGAGGAACAAATTTGGCTATTGATGAAGCACTATATTGTAGTAAATTTCAAAAAAAATTATTAAGTTTCAAAGATATTCGCCAAAATGGCTATCATATTGAGACTGCAAATGATGAAAAGATTGAATATCTTTATATTACTACAATAATGTCTGGTAAAAAATATGTGCTTGAAATGTTACATGCTCTTTCCTCTGGCTTATACTACACAAGTATTAGCAGGATTAAAACACATGTCGTAGTAAATGAAAAATTTACTAATCAATATAGTTTTATTATTTGGCATGACCGGTTGGGTCATCCTGGTTCTAATATGATGCGTAAAATAATTGAGAATTAACATGGACATTCAATGAAAAACCAGAAGATTCTTCAATTTAAGGAATTCTCTTGTGCTGCATGTTCTCAAGACAAATTAATTATTAGACCATCAACTATTAAAGTTAGGATGGAATCCCCTACATTTCTGGAACGTATACAACGTGATATATGTGGGCCCATTCACCCTCCATGTGGACCATTCAGATATTATATGGTTTTGGTAGATGCATCTACAAGATGATCACATGTGTGCTTACTATCAACTCGCAATATGGCATTTGCGAGATTATTGGCTCAAATAATAAAGCTAAGAGCACAATTTTCAGATTATGCAATTAAGACAATTCATCTTGATAATGCTGGTGAGTATACATCCCAAGCCTTTAATGATTATTGTATATCAACTGGGATAACAATTGAGCATCCAGTTGCTCATGTCTATACACAAAATGGTCTAGCAGAATCATTGATCAAACGCCTCCAATTAATTTCTAGACCAATGCTTATGAGAACAAAACTTCCCATTTCAGTATGGGCACATGTTATTTTTCATGCAGCAACACTTGTGCGGATGAGGCCCACAAGTTATCATAAAGTTTCCCCATTGCAATTGACTTTTGGTCAGGAGCCAAATATTTCCCATGGCAGCAGTGTTCTCACTTCTAGGAATACCTACATCTGGGTCTTAGAATCTTTAGTTGTGCGACATATGTTCCAATTGCTCCACCACAACGCACAAAGATGGGTCCTCAAAGAAGGTTGGGGATATATGTTGGATATAAATCTCCTTCTATTATAAAATATCTAAAACCGATGACTGGAGATTTATTTACGACAAAATTTTTTTATTGCCATTTTGATGAATCAGTATACCCAACATTAGGGGAGAAAATAAGCAGCTGAAAAGGGAGATAGATTGGAATGCATTATCACTATCTCATTTAGATGCCCGAACAAATCAATGTGAACAAGAGTTTCAAAAGATTATTCATTTGCAAAATATTGCAAATCAATTGCCAGATGCACTGACATACCAAGGGTGACTAAGTCACATATTCCAGCTGCTAATGCTCCAATTCGAGTTGATATCCCGGTTGGAAAATCAAACAAGGCAAAAGAGTCTATGCCACGCTTGAAACGTGGTAGACCAATCGGTTCTAAAGATAAAAATCTTCAAAGAAGAAAAGGAGCAAATGATTAAAGTGATCATAACACGGAGGTAGTGGCTTAAGAAGATCCCCGAGACGTAACAAATGATAAGACCTTAGGGGAGGTCCGGGTACCTGAAAATAATGAGAATGAAGAGATATCAATAAGTTACGTCTCAATGGGAAAAAGATGGAACCGAAATAATATTGTTATCGATAACATTTTTGCTTATAATGTTGTTGTTGAAATAATGCAACAAGATGAGGATCTTGAACCAAAATCTGTCGATGAATGTAGACAGAGAAATGATTGGCCAAAATGGAAAGACACTATCCAGGCAGAGTTAAATTCACTTGGAAAACGTGAAGTCTTTGGACCTATAGTTCGAACACCTGAAGGTATAAATCCAGTAGGGTACAAATGGGTTTTTGTGCAAAAACAAAATGATAAAAATGAAGTCGTTAGATATAAAGCACGACTTGTGGCACAAGGGTTTTCACAAAGGCCTGACATTGATTATATGGAGACATATTCTTCAGTAGTGGATGCTATCACCTTCATGTATCTCATAAATATGGCAGTGCATGAAAAACTTGATATGCGTCTAATGGATGTTGTCACAACCTATTTGGATGGATGATTAAATAATGAAATTTTTATGAGAATACCTGAGGGATTTAAAGTTCCAGAAGCACATAAAAGTTCTCGTGAAACTTGTTCAATAAAGTTTCAGAAATCTTTATACGGATTGAAACAATCAGGTTGTATGTGGTACAATCGTCTGAGTAAATACCTGTTGAAAGAAGGGTACAAGAATGATCCAATTTGTCCTTGTGTCTTTATAAAAAGGTCTGGATCTGAATTTGTTATAATCTGCCGTGTATGTTGATGATTTAAATATCATTGGAACTCCTGGGGAGCTTCCAAAAGTAGTAGACTATTTGAAGAAAGAATTTGAAATGAAAGATCTTGGAAAGACAAGATTTTGTCTTAGTCTACAAATTGAATATATGAAAGATGGAATATTTGTCCATCAATCAACATACAGTGGAAAGATTTTAAAGCGATTCTATATGGATAAAGCACATCCATTGAGTACCCCGGTGGTAGTGAGATCACTTGATATAAAGAAAGATCCATTCTGACCTCATGAAAATGATAAAGAGCTTCTTGGTGCCGAAGTACCATATCTTAGTGCAATTGGGGCATTAATGTATCTTACCAATAATTCTCGATCAGATATAGCTTTCTCAGTAAGCTTATTGGCAAGATTTAGTTCCTCGCCAACACAAAGACACTGGAATAGTATTAAACATATATTCAGATACCTCCAAGGGACCATTGATATGGGTTTATTGTATCCAAATGGATCCAAGTCATTTTTGATTGGTTATGCAGACGCAGAATATTTGTCTGATACCCATAAAGCTCGATCTCAGACATGCTATTTGTTTATAAGTGGAGGTACAACCATATCATGGCGTTCAACGAAACAAACTATGGTTGCTACTTCGTCAAATCATGCAGAGATAATAGTCATTCACGAAGCAAGTCGAGAATGCGTTTGGTTAAGATCAATAACTCAAAATATTCAGGAAACATGTGGTCTTTCTTTGAAAGAAAATACTCCAACAACATTGTATGAAGACAATGTTGCATGTATAGCTCAACTGAAAGGAGGATATATTAAAGGAGACAGAACAAAATATATTTCACCAAAATTCTTCTTCACTCATGATCTTCGAAAGAATGATGAAATAGATGTTCAACAAGTTCGTTCAAGTGATAATTTGGCGGATCTGTTTACTAAGGCATTGTCAACCTCAATATTTGAGAAGTTAATATACAAGATTGGAATGCGGGTCCGAGACCTTAAGTGATATGTTAATCAGGGGGAGTAAAAATACGCGTTGTACTTTTTTTTCCTTAACTAAGCTTTTGTCCCATTGGATTTTCTTGGTAATGTTTTTAATGAGGCAACAAATAATGCATATTGCTAATAACTATGTATTTCCCACATTTTTTTTTCCTATTAAGCTCTTAATATTTTTTTTTACATGGTCATCCAAGGGGAATGTTGTAAATAATTTGTGGATGAAGCCCATGTATGAATAGTTTGTGGATGGATTTCCACTTTATGTCTATCCCTTATACTATTTTACTATTGTGATTTTTACTTTTTGTGCCTATAAAAAGCTTTGTAAATGACATTGTAAAGACACACCAAAAAAAGTGAAATACTTCTTCTATTTTTGTTTACATTTTACTAAATTATTTTTATTTTATAACAGCTGCATTATTTCCATTGCTCTTTTACTATTGGGATTGTTATTTTTCAAGCGATTACTGCTTCTGTAAGTTGAATCAAAATAATGTGCTATTTTCACATCAGAAGCTAATGTTTTTGTCCTTTCCGTCCCAATATGTATATATAGCGTGGTGTCAGTATTTGATTAGCCATAAAATTTATGAAAAAAAGAAAAAATTTAAAATTTATTTTAAAACAAATCACAAAAATTTATGTGGCTATTAATTATCTCATTGAAAATAAAATATGAAGTTTAAAATTAAATTATTTCGAAAAAAATAAAAAAGATAATATGACACATAAATTAAGAAAAAATAAATAGTAGCAATTAAGACAACACGTCAACACCTATAAAAATGGACTTAGTCTCGAATCTTCAAATTCTATTCATTGACACTGTAAATTTCTTTTTACACAGTCGTATCATATTAATTGCAAGGTAATAAATAGTACATAAGTCTTTATAATAACTATTAATTGTAATTTACAGTCGAACTTTTTTATAACAGCCTTGTTGTTTCAGATATTTGTGGATATTATAGCGAATTGTTGTTATAGAAAATATATATTATAACAGAAAATTAAAATTTGATTTCAAAAAAACTTAATTTTTATAGTGAAATATTGTTATACAATAATTACTAACTAATTATCTTACTATAACAGATTAAATTAGACTGACAATTCAAAAGATCTCTACACTTTTGCTTCCCTCTATCCAATTTCCTATCACAAATTAAGATTAAGTGCAGACTTGATTTATTATGTCAGAAATACAACCAGCAAATCCGTTATCGTCCAGCGGTTAGGATATCTGGCTTTCACCCAGGAGACCCGGGTTCGATTCCCGGTAACGGAAAATGATTTTTCTTATTTTTTTTTATACTGATATATAATCTTCACTAAATTTGTGAAGACATCCATAATTACACATGAGTGCCCCAAAAAAAAAAAAAAAAACCTATGATCCTTGGTCTTCTCATCAAAAATGGATTCATGATCCTCTAAAGACTTTCCTTTACACCAAAAATAGAAAAGACCTAGACACTTCATCTTTATCTTTTGGATGTTACTGGAATTATCTTCAAAACATCTCTGATTTCTTTCTTCCCAGGTTGTCCATCAAATGCATCCTGGGACAATGCTCCATCTCTCTTTATGGTTGGAAGAGTTGCCCTCTTTATTCCAGCATGCTAGAACATCAAGAATTCTTCCTGGCATTGCCCATACAATTCCTTTTAAGCTAATAAAAATTCTCCATATTTGAACAGTGAATTTGCAATACAAAAAGAGATGACTAATCGTCTCTGCCTCCTCTCCACACAAGCAACATCTAGAGCACAAGTGAAATCCTCTTTTACTTAGATTATCTTGAGTTAGAACCGCTTCCTTTGCTAGTAAAATTATTTTTCTTATTATTCAAAGTATTTGGAATATAACAGCCTAATGAGTTTTGATTTATGACAATGTCGTATAACAACAAACCCAGTATAATTCCATATATGAGGTCTGAAGAGGGTAGTGTGTAGAGTTTAAGCAATGGCGACTCAAGCATAAGCTGGGCCTAAAGCCAAAGTTTAAAAGAAAATTATAAGATATGTTTTTATTTGAAGTCTATTCTTCTAATTTTTTGAGATACAACGTTGTTAATAATCTTTTTATAATTGATTTTCTCTAATAATTCTCTTTTAATTGATAATATAGCGAACTTATTTAATCTTTCTTGAAATATGATTGATCTTAGATAAGATTTTAGAGAGCAATAAAAGTATACAACTATTGGAAGCTTAAAAGTATAGTTGAACACTTGAACTAATCAAATCTTGGAGAAAAAAAGTGAGTAATAAAATCTTGGAGAAAGAAGGTGAGTAAAAATATTAAAGAGAAAGAAAAAAAATATGTAGGGATGTTTGAAATATGAATAGATTGGGGAAAGAAAGATAGATTTGGACAAATTAAGAAAGGAGAGTAAAATTTTGACACGTAATCTAAAGAAAAAAAAGTAAAAATTGAAACATTTGAAAAATTATTTTTATATATATATATATATCAAAAAATATTTTTTATATATTACAAATTGTACTTTTGTATTAAAAGTACTAAATATTATTTTTAAATACTTATAAACTTATTATATTAAAGAGGAGGGTCAGGGATTATAGTTAATTTTGCCAAAAAACTACACAATATTTCGGGAAGGGAAACAAAAAACATAAAGCTATATAAGTCGAGAGGGTGAATCCTTGACCGATGTTTGCGCTCTTTTATACTGGAAAGAGTTAATTAAAATAATGATGAAGTAAAAAGTCAAAACGAAAGTAATAACCAAATCACATAAGAGAAGTCATTGCACATGAAAAAGAGAATAATATCTATATGGTTTGGTGTCAAAGATTACCTAATACACAGTGATTTTGCTGTTGCCCCGTCTAAAAACTTTTAGTTTCATAGTTATAGTAAAAATATATATTGTGTCGAGGTTTATGTGCTTTTGAAACCGTTGAATTATCTCAAAAGAGGAAGGACATGAGGCTGTTAGAGCTTTTTCCTAATTATGGTCAACAATGTGCTATACTTATTACATACTACATGAAAAGGAGCTACACAAGTATGAGGTGACGAATGTTCGTGTGTATGCTTGAGTTCCTAATTACGTCAGGATAATGCTAGCGTTCTGGATATTATAGAACGCCGACTTTAGATGCTAATGACTGAATTTTAAATTTAATATTTGTACATATTTAATAAATTTTTAATACAAATACAATGTTCAAACAAAAGTTATTGGGTTCGACCGAACTCATTGCTCAGCTTCTGCCTCCGCCACTAAGGAAGGACATGAGGTTGTCACAACCGAGCTTGGTAAATAAGGCCGTGGGAAATTTTTTTCTTCCGGCCTTTAAGTGATAGGGCAAGGGCGGCCCTTCCATAAAGCAACCACGCGCTTTAGGCCCCATATTTGTGGGAGGGGGGACTATTTTTTGTTACACCTAATAGACTATGTGTAAGCTTAAAAAAGAGTTTTGTAAAGTGAAAAAGTTTGATTTCTTTCTTTAATATGGGAAATATAGAGAAGAAGGATTTACAACTGCTATGATTTCTACCAAGAAAATTGCACTTGAAATGAATATCGAACCTGAATTTCGTAAGGAACGTATGATATATAGGAAGTAACAATTTGATGCGAATGTTGATAATGAAATCTCAAAATCTTTCAAAGACTCCTTTAGAGTTGATTAATTTTATACATAATACACATGATTATTTTCACTTCAAAATAGATTTGAGCAATTTGAAGCATATGAAAATATTTTTGGTTTTCTATTTGGCAATAAAAACTAAGATCACTAGATGTTGAAAATTTGAAAAAAATATTGCTTTAATCTTGAATGTTCCTTAAAGCATAATAATCAATTCGATAATGATGGTTTAGATTTATTTTCTGAATTAAAAATATTAAAGAAAATAGTACAATTATAAGATAACAGTTTAATTGATACACTTAATCAAATAAAAAGATTTAGTTCTTTTTCGAATGCCTAAATTGCTCATGGAATAATGTTCCTAACACATGTTACCGTTGCTTCAGCGGAAGGAAGTTTTCAAAATTAAAATTAATAAAATCTTACCTAAGAACAACAATGTCACAAGAAAGGTTAAATGGATTAGCTATATTGTCAACTGACAGATACTTATTAGGAGTTATAGATTATAAGAAAATTACTAATAACTTTGTATCTAAGAAAAGCTAAAAATAGAATTAAGATAAATAATATAAAAAAATAAAGTTAAGGCCCCTCATAAAGTTTGGCTTTAGAACACAAAATTCGTCGGGCCGCCCCTGGTCACAGCATGACCTAATCATGATCAACAATGTTACAATGATTCCTAGTTCCTTTTTTTCTTTGACCAAGGCTAGACTTTGAATAATAAGAAAGAAAAAACAAGTCAACACCTTGCTTAATATACGGTACTAATGATGGGAAAAGCAAGCTAGAAGAATTAGATTGCTGCAACAACATACACAATATTATCTCACATCGTGAGATCTGGAAAAAAACGTGTACACAAATCTTACCTTATTTTGTGAGGATAGAGAGACTGTTTTTCATAGAAAGAAGTGGATTGCTGGGAAAAAAGAAAAATTAAGGGGATTATATGGTGATAATGTTTATTAGTAGTTCAAAGTGTTAGAACTTAGAGTAACGTGCATCCTAAATTCGCAATATTGTAAGCATACAAAACTAAACGGAGTGCAGGCAACACAAATGAAGCTGACATCCCCCTGCCTACGACCAGAAGATACAGTCAAACACTTTTATAACAATCTTGTTTATTCCGAATATTTTTGGATGTTATAGAGAATATATATTATAACATGACATGAAAATTGATTCCCGAAAAGCTTGGCTTTTATAATAAAATATTGTTATAGAGAGGTCTGACTGTATTGCTTAGTTCTTTTGGTTGTCCAGTCACCTATTATGCAGTTATGAATATGTTTTCACAAGTTTCATGCATAAATCCGTTATCGTCCAGCGGTTAGGATATCTGGCTTTCACCCAGGAGACCCGGGTTCGATTCCCGGTAACGGAAACTTTTTCTTACTTAATTTTAGAATACAGCACCCTTAATTGGTTACGACAGAGTAATAACTTTTGCTTATGCATTCCAAAATATGTTTATGTGCTGTCTGTTTATGTCTATGTGAGTGTGTAGAGTGAAATTTTGCTTCTAGTAAGGAAAGGGGGAGGGATGGAGGTAATTCTACAAAGCTCTTCCTTTTAATCACTTGATTTTGGTGACCATTCATAATATCAAAGTGATCAACACTCAAATTCATATCACATTGCCGTTTTACCTTCGAGTACTACAACAACAACAAACCCAGTAAGGATAAAGAGGTTGTTTTCAATAACCCTCGGCTCATAAAAGCATAAGCACCATGTCAATAAAAATATAGACAAGAAGGGATAGTACCAAAAAGCCATATAAAAGCAGAATAAAAATAACAAGATATTAAGATAATCAACGGTGAAAGAAAACGGTTAATCGGGGATGCACCTTCGAAAAATCCTCCATATGACTAGAACCGAAGAAAAATTATTTGGGAAAAGCAAATACGAACATGCCACTTAGCAGGACACTTCTATATTCAAGTTAGTAGTAAGTCATTGGTCAACCTTCTTTGCAACTCGCAAAGAATAATAGAATGTAGAAAAGAATTCATGTCTCTTCTTTGTGTTCAAGTGAAGGTGGATCTTGTCTCATTGGAATCACAACAACAGACAAGTTATCACTGCTACCTTTACTAAATGCATTTTGGACAATGCAGTCGGCTAAAGAGGATGATGATGGACAGAAGGATGAGTCGATGGATGTCTCGTTCTCTTTAGCATGTCCTCCATGTAAAATATCACAGACATCCTGGGGATTCATTCTCTCAAATATGCCATCAGATCCTATCACCAAATAGCAGTCTTCAGTCGTCAAATGTCTCCAATCCGTGATTTCTGGTTTAGCAATAACTCCATACCTAGAAATACCAAAAGAAAATAGATCAGCTGAAACGCTCTACTCGCTGCTTTGTGTTCATGGCATAACACAGGGACTGCTGAGCGTGCAGTTTGAGTTAAAAAGGACAACTAATGACAAAGGTTATGGATGGACCTTTTCAAACGAATATCTCCTATAGACCGTGAGACAGCCAATATACCATTGACACGAGGTACGCCAATAACAAGGACAACCCCACCAGCTGCTTCAATTCTAGCCTTTTCATCATCCCTATCAGGACGGTGATCCTTTGTTAGTTCTTCAGCTTGAAGTTTAGTCGCTAAATCACCTGAGAGGTCCAAGCAGAACAGACAGAGTAAAAGGATAGTAAGGAAAAGGGAGAGCTAAAGAAGTAATCGGCCTTCTAGCCAGGAGCAACAATGTGCTAACCAACATACAGTTTTAGTTAACAATAGTTGGAAGATTTTAAACCTTCACTGTCCTGATCAAAATGAGTTCTCCTCGAGCATAAGAGTGCTTTCGAGTCCCCCAGATTACCAACTAATATCTGCCCATTCATCCAAAGAACAACTGTTGCAGTTGATCCAGATATGTAGTCATTGTTTAAAGCTTCCTGCACAGAAAAGTTGACTTGACAATCCGTAGGGCAGTTTAAGAAAACAACAAACACAAGGAGAATAGTATGTGCCTGTGAAAATTCTGAATCTATATCTTGGATTGTTCTCAAGAGGGCTTTCTCTAGGATGCCATGTGTCAATTCCTCACCAACTACACATAATGCCCCATTAGAACTGTATAAACATCAAGGCATCAATACTTGCGCTGTAGAGAGTACATTTATAGGTGTGAAATGCTTTCTCTAATGGTTTGAGATGCAGAAAAAGAGTATATTCACATGCTTTCCGTTTAACGGACAATTACTAACTCGAATCAGCTGATGAAAGATGAAGTTGGGAAACATTGACGATACAAGCACAATACGCATGATGGCATGATAGTTAAAAGGATAAAAATCCTTATATTTAAGCTGCCGAGGACTATAAGGAAAACCATCTCAGTGCTAAAAGTAGTCCTGAAGATATAAGGGCATAGGCATCTCCATTTAGGAAGTTATAACATGTTATAACTTATCAAAAAAACACGTTAGACGTGTTTCATATCATTTATATGGCAACAGATCAGATCAGGGGGTTTGGCAAAATATTGATGCAGAAAATAACCAGTGACAATAGCCAGTTCTAGAAAGAAATTCTACATTTTAATAGGACAGGTTACAAACCTTTCAATTTCAAGCTATATTGACCTGCTTCTTCATGCTCTTTACTGTGTGAAAAGAGCTTCTTGTATGTATTGAAAACAACATGCAGTAAGAAGTAATCTAAAAACTTTTGAGAAGCCATCTCACTTGCTTCCTTGCCTCCATGTCCATCAAAAACTGCCGCTATACCCACACCAGCTTCGTTAGGACCATCTTCACCTAGTTTTTAAAGAAAAAAGATGAGCAGCTGTAACCAGGAACTTTGCACATTTTACAGATATACTGCTAAACTACAGGATTTTTTTTTATATCTTCAGCATCTTTTAAAATAAAGAGATTGGTCATCATAATATCTTCAACATTTGGATTTAGTCCAAGGGGTTCCCAACTCTCATATAATATGGTAATAGTGGTACCTTCGTTTTGGGTCTTCAAAGGAAGAAGCCCAAAAAGGTGCTACCTTTGCACTTGAGACAGATATATTGCTAACAAGTCCCATTAACTAAAAGAAAGAGAGAGGCAATAGAGCTGCTCTTTTGAAATCTGAATATGGAAAGCGGGTAGAGTTTGAAACTACCTAAAACGGGAACAGTAACATGAGGATAGAAAATAATACGGTCTTCTTGGTATTTCCTACGCCCCTGATGTGTAGCTACAGGGCAGTTATCAGTTCCATTTTGAATAGCAGCAGAAAATTCCCACTGAGGACATTCAGGTGAGTCAAAAACTGCTGAAGCACCACCCTCATCATAAGCTATCATACAGGATACTGAGACCTCATAAGCGTAACTCGAGCAAAGAAATGCTCCAAAGAGAAGTGCAACCTTTCCTCCTTCCATCGTAAACTCTGCCATTAAAACCTACCCATAATTTCATGACACAATATTTCAAGCAGATCAAGAATTTTTGAATCCAATACCTATCCAACCGCCTGGAGACAAAAATTTGAGAGTTAGTTTTGCTTACTTAAAACATACAGTGCCTGGTTGGTCAACAAATATTTGCACAATAAGGTCATTTAACAATCAACTGCCGAACAATCTTATCAAAGTACCCTCTTTAACCAATCTTGATTGCATAGTAACCTGGAAAAGAGGGAGCCTAGCCTGTGGAAGTCAGTCAAGTAAATATATTTTATTTATTAGTTGATAAAATCAAATTCGCCTGGCAAAAAAGGGAAATCAGTAGTGTAATAAACATAGTCAGATATTAAGGTCGCGATGGTATAAAATTCTGGAGACTTGTAAATAGCTTCCAAAACAGGAAAAGAAGATAAATCAAAAGCAGTGAACCATAGTGTTTTCCAAGTAGAGGGCACCTGCATTACACACTGATGCATCTAAAACTTTACGAGATTCATAAGCACAAAAGGAATTGCTATTAAAAGATCTTATAATTGCACATCCAAAATCTTTTAATTGCACATTCATCCAATGCTGCTCCCATATTGCGCTGCTTACTTTTGTTATGGTGGAAACGTTTTTCCTGCGAAGTATTTTCCTAGCTGAAATCATTTTAATGTTCTTTTTTACCCCAATAAAGCTCTTTATTCTTTGGACCTGGGTAGGTTATTTTATTGATACCAAAACCATATGAATACAGAAGTATAGCAGGGTATTAGACCATAGAACACTGATCTTAGAATAGGAGAAAAATACTTCCCTTTTACATATATCTCGAATTGGAACTGGAAATAATATGAAACCCTACGACCATGAATGCATTTTAGATTACTCTCCATTGATCTAACATGAAAACACTAAGAAGAAAACACTAACGTTTCTCTGCCTAATATGGTTTGTTATCATACTACCAGGAATTAGGAGTACAGAGGGACTTTGTTCAATTGTGGGCATAAGTCATTTTCCTTTAACACTTCACAAATATACAAACTCTTGATTTATATCACTTGCTTCAATCAATGCTTACATATTGTTTTCAGTCATTAATGCTAAAATATTTCCACAATAGTACCATCATATTCTATTTTCCATCTTACATGATTACCACATACTTTTATACTCAAACCAAACACTGGAAAATGATCCAATAAAATGACCCAGAAATGATTCTGAGATAAAATAACAAACACACTCTCTTAATTCTTTGTTTTGTCCAAAAATTGTCGATTACCCAAAACAAGCAGGAATTATCAGTCTTCAAAGTCCACAAATGAAAAACGCAAGCGTTAGCACAATCTGCTAATAACACAGAGGCGGATCCAGGATGAGTTCAAACCTTTAAGGTTTTTAGCATTAAACCATTATATTTTTAAAGTTATGGCTTCATCTCTACTATTTATAATAATGTTAATAAATTTATCAGTTGAACCCGGTACTAAAGGGCTGGATCCGCCCCTGAACAACAAGTAGTTTAACTTCGGATCAAATTTGAAGTAAAATTTAGCAGATAAAATAAATATATATATATATGCATATATATATGTACAAGGTAGAAGATATAGCAAACTTCAATCCGAGCATATTACCATAAATGAAGATGTCAATCTTGCATTGCCTGTGCTTTTATGGGAGAAGCGACAATATTCCAGAAATCGGAAGATGTTGCAATTTACAAACTCAGCTGCAGAGGGGCCGGGGCTTGGACCGTATCGGCCCAATATCTGAAGCACTCTTTTATTTCCGACTGGGCCACTTAAATTTGCACTGGATTTTAAAGTCAGATACATGAACTTTTGATTTTTTTATTTTAACACATCAACTCAACCGATTACTTATAAGTGAACACCACTGATCGTTGACTATGCTTATGTGGCAGTAGCATAACTGACGTGGTCAAAATGCGTGCTAATCACTAGAGTTGTCGTAGCGGGCTGACCCAGCCCAAACCTTGTGGGCTTTTAAAGTTGCTGGTCTAGGACGGGCCAGGCCGCCATATGAATGGGCCTTAAATGGTCAGCCCAACCTACCCCTAAGAGGGTCGAGGGCTAGGGCAGGTCGGCCCTTTCATTTTTTTTAGAAAAAGAAATTTCTTTAAATCCTTAAATATTTTTTCATAACATAATCGGTTAATCATGTAAATAACTTCTGTTTGTTTAGTGCGTACAAAAAGCTTGATATTTGACAATGAATCTCGTAATTGAAATGCAAATTCTCTGTATCTCTAACTCTATTTTTAAAAGTTACATGAATATTTTCTTAATACTTTTCTTTCATTTTCCTCAAATTCAGGGATTGCTTCAATAAGTTTATATGCCGAGGTTTTTTAATTTAGGATTAACATCATTTGCTAAAATCATCATTATAATCCATAAAATTTTAAAATTCCTGAAATTTGCTAGTGCTCAATTTTCTTGTGTGTATTTAAAATTGATCTTTTTCTACATTAAAGAGTAGTTTAAATATTAATAATATATTAAAGTAATCCAAACTGATCATTGGCCACTTAAAATAATATCTTCTCTTGGAAAAAGATTATTATTGGCCACCTAAAACTTTTCGAGTTTGTTATTAATTAAGCAAAAGAAAAACTAATTCTATCATATTACATGCATGTCAAAATCTAAATTCTAGTTGATATGGAAGGGTAAATGGGCAATCTAGGGTTGGAGAATGTGGATTATAGTTAATAGTTTTTTTAGTTTTTACTTTTTTAAATATTTAATATTTAATAGTTAATTAATTTTTGGCCCATTGGCCGGCCAAGACCTAGCCTCGATCAAGCCTCAAAGGCCAGCGAGCTGATTTGGGTTGGGCTTATAAGCCTCAGTTTTAAATGGGCTAAAAAAATTCTAACCCAACCCTATCCTAGTAGCAGGATATGTTGGACTGACCTCACGGGCTAAGCCCATTTTGACGACTCAATCACGCGGAAAAAGAGCGTCACTCAAATTACTCTATTTAAAATGTTAAATCTCAATAAGAAAAAAGAAAAGTAAATAAAAGACAAAAAAATAAAAAATAAAAACATCATAAATCTTAAATCATCCCTCCCGTAACCCCCTCTGTTATCTTCTTCCTTACAACTCCCCCCCCCCCCCCC
>ML425147.1:9755-51913 GCA_005239525.1 Nicotiana knightiana
TTATACTTGGGCATGTTTAAACAAGGGAAAGAATATGAAATTTTGTATGTTCATACTTGATTGTCGGTATCGATCATAGTTAAGGGGTAATGTGTGTGATTGAAAAGTTAAATACTCCTTGTCAATGAAATGTGTACGTGTTGAAGGATATTTCTCGAGGACGAGCAAGAGTCTAAGTGTGGGGTGTTGATGCGTGGCTAGAATTCATGATTTTAAGCATTATATACCTTGCATTTTATGTGCTTTAATGATAAAAATACACGTCGTATGTGCCTAATGGGGTTTATTTAATGTGTAGGTGAGTTGGAAACGGAAGCCGAGCTAAATGAGAGCATAAACGTCGGAAAATACGCTCAAGAGTCGAAAAGGAGCGACCCGGGACAAGCCTGGCGTTAGCCAGGCGTTTGGCTCTTAACGCCAGGAGGTGCCTGGCGTTAGCCAGGCGTTACCCTTCAAACGCCAGCCATGGCCAGGCGTTAGCCAGGCCTTAGCCTGCTAACGCCTGGGTACCTGTTTCAGTGAACTCCGAGTTTTAAAGGTTTTTAAGTGTTTCCAAGTGAGAATAGAAGTCTCTTACACGGTTAGGGTTTATCCCAACCATATAAATAGACCCAAGAACACATCTTTGAGGGGAGAGACGATTTTGGAGAGCAAATACACACACAAGATCATTGAAGGAGCAAGGATTATCAGTTTTCTTCATCTTATTCTAGTATTTTCAATTCATGCAACACTTATGCAATTGTTTGATTATAGCATGAGTGGCTAAACACCCATTGTTCTGGGGTTGTGGTTTAGCCATGGATATTGTTATTCGACATTAATTTAACCTTGAATATAGTTTACTCAATATATGGTTGTTTCTTCAATTCTGTGTTTAATTGCTTAATTGTCTGGCCAGCAATTAGGTTCTATATACTATCTATGTTATGCTTGGGAAAGCCGTATATAGATTAGAGAAGAATTGAAGAGAGCGCGATCTTAACCCTTCAGGGGAGCGGATTTGTGGTTAGGATAGGAATATACCTAGTCACCGTGCTCAATTTAACATCGTAATCTTAGTGCGTTCTAATAGATTAATTTCATAGGAATATAGGCGTTAATCTATTGAGAATAGGCGAGTAGTACTTCGGGAGAAGGCTACGAGAGCAACTATCGATTTATTAGCAACGATGAGTGAATTATATGAAAGGGAGAGTTAATTAGAATGCAATACGAGTGGTGAATTGATCACAACCCTGGAATATTTTTCTCTATTAAATACACAACAATACTCTCGTTACTTAATAATTAGTTCATATAATCGTATAATAAATTAGTTATATTTCTGGACTTTGTTTTGGCTCAATTAAATATCAATTAGAGTGATTCAATAAGTAGTTTATGCAAGTCCCTGTGGGTTCGACATTCGATTTAACATTATATTACTTGCTACGACCACGTATACTTGCATGTGCGATTTGGACCAACAAAGGTACCGGGTGCCCGTCGCGGCCCATCAGTTTGGGTCGTGACAGGGATATAGTGACTGAATCTCCAAAAGATGGAATTTGCAACACATCAAAAATGTTGAAGTGTTCACATGAACATGTGTAGTATGACTGAGTTTCAAACAAGGTAACGTTAGTAGGCATAAGGCACTGTTGGAGGTTAAGTATATAACATCGATATTCCTTTTGCGTTCTCGAGTACCTCAAAAATACGCACTTAAGAGCAAATGGAGCTAATTTTACTTTTTCTGGAGTAAAGTTATGAACAAATATGTGCTTTCAAAGTCACAGGGTGGAAGAGACAACAAATATGAGTGGGGAAACAAGACGTATAATAGAACTTGATTCTGGATAGCTGAGGATGACGTACGATTAGTAAGATACTAAAATGTGAGAGTTGCATTTCCACAAAATTACAACGGGACATGAGATTGTATGAGTAGGGTATGAGCAATCTCATTGTGATGTTTTTTCTTCCTTTCAGCTACCACATTTTGTCGCAATGTGTATGGACATGATGTTTGATAAATGATCCTATGGGAGTTCATTACTATTGAAATGGAAAGGCAAATACTTTGAAGCATTATCACTATGAAATATGTGGACAGAAACCCCAAATTGATTTTGGATTCAGCGTGGAAGGTCTGAAAAATTGAAAACAATTCAAATCGATTTTCCATCAAGAATATCCAAGTGCACATGGAGTAATCATCAATGAAACTGACAAAGTAGTAACATCCAAGGTAGAACTGACCTGACTAGGACCGCAAACTTCTGAATAGACTAAAGTGAAAGGTAACCATACCCGATTATCAGGACAATAAGAAATATTGGAGCGAGTATGCTTAATAAGGTGACATAACACACACTCTAGAGTAGACAAGTTATGCAATTCTCTAAAGTTTTGAAAAACTGGATGTCCCAACCTTTTATATAATAAATCTAGTGAATCAGTAACAGGACAAGCTGTTAAAGCAGGAGAAGATATGAGTCCATGTTGATTTAGCAAGGATAAGGTAATAAAATTTATTTGACTCACGTCTAGTACCAATGATCCGTCATGTATTGCATTCTAGTATAAAATAATGTCATCAAGAAATAAAATAGAGCACTTAAGTAATTTGACTAAGCGACTATGGCTATGAGATTAAAAAGACTACCGGGAGTACAAAGAACTGAATTCAGAGGTAAGAAAGGAAGTGGACTACCTTGGCCTATAGCTATTGACATGATTTGAGATTCATTGGCCATTGTGATTGTTGAAAGTTATTGAAAGTAATAAATAGTAGTAAAAAAGATTTATTACAAGAAATATGATCAGATGTACTTGAATCAATGACCCAACTACTGGGAGAAGAAGATTAAGAGACATAAGTCAAATTATCACCAGTTTGAGTGACCGAAATTATTTCACATGATGTGCTTTCGTGCTTTATAATGAAGAAATTTAATATAATCTGATAAAGAAACTATCCTAAGTGTTTAGAGTATCGGTTTTTATTTTGTTGCAACCAAATTTCAAATATCTTCTAGAAATAGTCAAGTTAGCTAAATGTGATGGCTGGAAAATGTCTTAACTTGCCAGATAAAAAAATCGCCCGAAATTTTGAAATTTACTCAAACTTAATCAAAATAAAGTATGATCTTTCAAGTGTGCTCAGATCAGACTTGTGAGCCCTTATTTGTCTCCCAATGTTGAAGAAAATCCAAGAAAGAAAACTTGCTGAAAGGAAGAACTGCACTGGAATCTGACTGTCCCTAATTCTGGTCGTCAAAAAATTGATAAAATATGATGGGTAATCTTGGAATGAAGAGGCGAGTCTTAATGAAGAAAGAAACGCATCGAAATGTGGCAAGAGGGCTTCTCACGCACTAGCGCGTGAATAGATCTTGCGGAAAAAATCCTTTTGTGGTTGGTACATGAAGGCGCGTGGAAGGTTAGACGACATTGAAATTGACTGAGGTTTGATCGCCTACAAATGCTTGATCTGGTGGCGGTGCTGGTTTGTGTACAACACTCACGAAATTAGAAAGTAAATAAAATAGACTCACAGTCACTGAAATAATGTATGGAGGCAGGGACTTTCTTTCCGGATGTCGCTGGAATGATGCATAATGATAATTTTCTAACTAGTTCTCTGATACCATGTGAGAGTTTAAGACATGGGGAGAAAAAACTTTTTGTATTCGTTAATGTCTTACATTAGCTCTATTTATATAGGTTATTTACATAGTACTAAACTTTTTTCTACCATTGTGGAATACTATACATATTACTATACTTACTAACTCTCTAACAAAGTATAAGGTTATGGAGTTCGTGGTAATTCTATAATCGATAACTCGAGGATAAAGTCATGATTTTGTATTTCTATAATTGAGGATATAGAGTCATGGAGTGTGTGTTTTTATAATTGAAGATGCAACGATGGCATCATGAAGTTTATGATTCTATAATTGAGCAATTAAGAATGGGTCATGGAGTTCTTGGTTCTACGATTAAGAAATCAAGAATGACATCATAGAGTTTGTGGTTCTAGAATTAAGTAATCACGGATGACGTCATGGAGTTTATACTTCTACAATTGAGAAATTAAGAATGACGTCAGGAAGTTCGTGATTCTACAATTAAGAAATCAAGCATGACGTCATAGAGTTTGTGGTTCTATAATTCATAAATCAAGGATACTATTTATGGAGTTCGTGGTTCTACAATTCAAAAATCAAGAATGACATCATGGAGTTCATGGTTCTATAATTGAGAATTCAAGGATGACATCATGGAGTTCATGGTTCTATAGTTGAGAAATTAAGGATGACATTATGGAGTTCATGGTTCTATAATTGAGGAATCAAGGATGACTTCATAAGTTTGTAGTTCTACAATTGAGAAATCAAGGAAGTGCATGGAGTTTGTAGTTTTACAACTAAGAAATCAAGGATGACGTCATGGAGTTTGTGGTTATATAATTAAAAAATGAAGGATGACGTCATGGAGTTTGTGGTTCTACCATTCAAAAATCAAGAATGACATCATAGAATTAGTGGTTCTACAGTTGAGAAATTAAAGATGTCATCATGGAGTTCATGATCTATAATTGAGGAATCAAGAATGACGTCATGGAGTTCATGGTTCTACAATTGAAAAATCAAGAATGGAGTCATGAAGTTCATGGTTCTATAACTGAAAAATCAAGGATGACTTCATGGAGTTCGTAGTTCTAGAACTGAGAAATCAAGGAAGTGCCATGGAGTTTGCAGTTCTACAACTGAGAAATCAACGATGGCGTCATGGAGCTGGTGGTTCAACATTTGAGAAATTAAGGACGGAGTCATGAGCTCATAGTTCTAT
Organism: Nicotiana knightiana; assembly: GCA_005239525.1. Taxonomy (NCBI): domain Eukaryota; kingdom Viridiplantae; phylum Streptophyta; class Magnoliopsida; order Solanales; family Solanaceae; genus Nicotiana; species Nicotiana knightiana. The sequence continues at coordinate 14,598 of ML425147.1, forward strand.
AATTAAGAAATCAAGAACGATGTCATAAGTTTGTTGTTGTACAATTGAAATTAATGATGTCATCATGGAGTTCGTAATTCTACAATTGAGAAATCAAGGATGGCATTATGAAATTTTCCTTGAGTTTCACCTCTAATATTTTATTTTTGACTTTTATCACGATCTTTTAACAAACTTATATATATTAACGATAGGTTAATGCAGCTTTGTGAATAATATATATATATATATATATAAAAATTATTTTAATTATTTAATTTGTCACATGGATCTTTGTCTATCAATTCAAGTAAAGCATAATGTATATATAAGATGTTTTAATTCTTTAGCTTGTCACATAAATCTTTATCTATAGATTCACGAAAAGCATAAAAGTCTATTGTGCTAGTTAATGGCGGTGTTGAGGAGCTAAAGAGGGAGATTATGTTGGGGGAGGAGGGGGTGGGGTGCGTAGGTGGCTGGTATTTTGTTAGTACATGTTAAAATGTGGATAAACTCTAAAAGCCTGTAGAAAAAATGGTTACGCAACCCAATTGTTTTCTGATTTCTACCGTCCATAATTAGAGTTTGTTTTAGCATTAAAAACAAGAAAATAAAAAGAGGAAATTATTTCGACAAGCATACATAATAATTGTTTGTATCAAGCCGTGCCATGGATTATGATGATATACGAATACATGATCATGGTTATGTGTGATCTATATCATTACTCCATATCATTGATCGTTGCAACTTTTAAGTGCTGGTTCTTAATTTTAAGTATTGATAGAAAATCATTTCAATTAATTCTTGAAAGCGCGATATAACAAATTTTTTACAATATTTCTATGATTCAAATACCAATTAACGAAAAGAATGAAGTAAACTAATGTTCATGCTATTTTTCGTTCTTATCAAATTTCATCATAACTTTAATTATTCATATATCTAATTTTAAGATTTTGATTATTTTTTATAGTACAATGGAAGATTATAAAGACAGATTTCTGAAATCATCAAACGTAATTACATGCTCAAGATTAAACAAATAATATTATACATTACAGGCGATACATAAACTTGTAGATCTTACGCATTGTGGTAAGCAGAGATTTATAGAATCAAAATCAACAAATTAAAAATTGTTATAAATATATATTATATTATGGATGTTCATAAGCTTCCTGAAGAAGGTTATCCATATGGGACTCCGCCGTAAATATGTTTATCTATTTGGTATTCTATTGGAAATAAGCTTCCTGAAGAAGTTTATCATGTCGGTGCTTTGTTATGGATAAATATTACCCCCAGTAGAAGATTATCTATATCTAGTGCAGTAGCAGCTTACACAGCAGCTTGCAGTAGCAGCTTACACAGCAACTTGCGTAGCAGCTTACACAACAACTTCCTTTCTTTTATAAATAGAGGAGATTTCATTTCATTATGTACATCAGTTTGAAAATTGAATAAGACATCAACCTCTCTCTATTTATACTTGTCTTCAATTTATTTCTTTACAGTCGTTATTTCATAACACGTTATCAGCACGAGACTCTGCCTTGAGCACATACTTTGAAAGACGTAGTTATCCTCGTCCGAAGGCATCAGTCCTCGCTGTAAGTAAGATCAAGCTGTTGTATTTATGGATTTCTACCATTTTTACATTGGGTTGAACGATTGATATTTCTTTAGTGTCAGTATTTTATTTCCATATTAGCAAAGTAAGCATGGAAATGATTCCATGTTTGGCTTAAAGGTTTTACTATATCACTTTGTCTTTATAAACGACAAATTATTTTTCCTTGCTGCTTTGCTATCTTGAAGTATGTTTGTAGCAAAGGACTTGTGACATTAATTTTTGCACTTTCATATATTGCTTAACTCTAAATATTTGTCGATTTGAGTTAGCGAAAGTCTATGGATATAAATCAGATCCAATCGCCATAATTAATAATTCTACTCAAAAGGTTAGTACTTCTTTCATACAGACATTCCTGTTTCTTGCTACTAACAATATGTTTTTTGTTTTTTGGTCCTAAGGAGCCCAATTGGTTCACTTAGCAGTTCATGCCATAAATTTGTTCATGAAGAAAAATATTACGAGAAGGGACCATGATATTCATCTCTATTGATGGCTAATTATTGAAGTTTTCAAAAAATATATAGTCACAGGCAGTGGCATATTTCCTAAGTCTTGTTATGACTTAATTTTATGGTTCACTTGAACTCTAACAGAGTACGACTACCAGAAGTGGGAATACTTTGTATATCTCATTGTAACTAAATTTTGCCACCAGAAGTGGTATATGCCTATGACCACCAGAAGTGATAATTTAGGCTTGTTATAGTTACAATTGAAGATAAGTTAGAGAAAAATTCTCCATACTACGTACATGCCTCGATTTGCTCCTGAAGTAGCAAATATCTTAAAAAAGGTTTGAAGCATCACAATGTGATGTGGTTAATGCACGTTCAGATAATTATGTTCCATTCCCTGAAGGATAAGAACTTTTGATAAATATTAATCCATTCCCTGAAGTGAATGTGACAATATATGAACGCGCTCTTGATGTAAATATATTACAATTCACCTCCAGAAGAGGTAATATGATTGAGAGAATATATACTCAATATTTCGTATTTTAAATTTTCTCCTGAAGAAGTAACACAATTGAAATTTCCTCCTGAAAGTAGAAAAATATTATGAAAGTGTGTCTTTCCGTGCTTAAACAAAATAATGAGCTATTCAAAGTTATTTTTAAGCATATTTTCATTCCCTGGAGTGAGTGAAGAAATGCCTCTACTCACCTCCTGAAGAGCTAGAATAACAGAGGATATAAATATTATTTTGTGGCATAAAAATCATTGCCGCACGTACCCGTTGTACGTAAAACATCTTGAAAATTTTATTAAGTATCATTCTAAGGCAAATGCATTCTTGTAGAATGCTTTCTACTGTACCACATTAATATATTATGGTTAGTTATTGAGTTCCACGAAGGAAATAACTCATATATCTTTCCCTGAAGGATGTATTGACTATGTGGTTGCCGCTTAGATTATAAAATATTCAGATGTTAATGGCATTTCTCCCTGAAGGAGACATTCGTCACAAAGTTGGTGGTAAAATTACTGAAATTCTTAATTTCTTACATTTATAATTTAGAATTGCCTTTATATTATTTATTTGATTACCATTTTCTCTCATGGTACCAGAAGTGTCTGAGCAATATTTGATAGCACAAAATGTATCAATAACTCCTGAAGAGCTAACTGCTTGTCTAAAAGACACATGACACCAGTAGTGTCTGATAAATATTAGATTGTGGATAATAAATGAAGGCTCTAGAAGAGTTTATATACAAATATGTCATTATTATTATATGATTATGGTCAAAATATATGTTGTGTAAACTTGAAGTTTACTAATACAAATAGCTATCATATTGAGACTACAAATGATTGGAAGATTGAAAATCTTCATGTTCCACAATCATAGGGGATAAAATAATATGTATGTGCAAAGTTACCCGCCTTATTCTTTAATTTGTACTACATCATGTATCACAGTAAATCAGAAGTTTACTAATGCAAAAGCAGTCACAGTAAACCAGAAGTTTTACTGAGGCAAAAGTAGCTACAGTAAATCAAAAATTTGCTAATACAAAAGTAGCCACAGTAAATCAGAAGCTTACAATGCAAAAGTTTATGCTATAGTAAACCAGAAGTTTACTAAGAGATATCACATGCCATGATAAACCTGAAGTTTCCATTTGCCATTTTTAGATGAGCTATTTGAGAATTCAGATAAGCATACACTGAAGAACTAGAAGATTCTTCAAGAATTCTCTTGTGTTGCTTGTTCTAATAATAAATTATTTATACTAGCTAAAGTTGGGACTAAGACCCCTAATCTGAAATATATAAAAGGTGAATATGGGCTCATTCACCTATCGTATGAACCACTTATAGATGCATATATGAGATGGTTACATGTACGATTATTGTCAACCTGCAGTTTGGCATTTGAAATTGCTTTTATCAATTAAGAGCATAAATTTTAAATTATGAAATCAAGATAATTGATCTTGATGATGCTGGTTTATATCCAAGCTAGTTTAGCATTTAATACCTCATATTAAAGGCTAAACTATCGCTTATGAGAACAAAGCCTCATGTGTTGGTCTAAGATTTTCTAAATTGCATATAACAGCACTTGTATGCATCAGGCCAATAATATATGATAAGTCCTCCCCTCACAATTGGTTTAGGATCAGAAACCAAATATTTTTACTACTATCTTTTGATATGTGGTATATGATTAATTTCTCTACCATAATGCACAAAGATATGTTTCCCAAAGAATATTGGGGATATATGTTAGTTTTTCTAACATTTGGGTGATGGAATAAACAGCTGAAAAATATGCTCTATGAATCGAATTATCATTAGTATGATCCTCACTCAGAAGATAATTCAAGTCAAATGCCAGAAGCATTTGTTGATCCATAATTAAATATCATATTTCAGCTGTGAATGCTCCTATTAAAATTAAAGTCCCTGAAGGATGGAGTTTACTGTACGCATGAAGCGTGGTAGACCAATCGATTCCAAAGATAACAACCCTTAAAAGGATATGAGCAAATGATCAAAATGATCATTATAAGGAGGAAATAAGCTCTAGAAGAGCCCACGACATAACATTTCATGAAACTCCAGAAGTAGTTCAGGTACCTGAAAATAAAGAAAGTAATTAGATCTCAACAAGTTATGTCGCTTGCGAACCGATGCCAAATGATCGTCGACGATATCTTTGATACAATATAGTGCACAATATTGTAAATGATTGTGAGGATCGAACCTGTAGTCCAACCCTGAAGATATCATGCCATTTAAATGCAAGTCATAACCTATATGACTCATTTGATTAAATCTATATGAATATCCCTTAAGGATTTAAAATGCATGAAGCATATATTTCAAAGTCTCGAGAAATGTACTCGATCAGATTACAAAGGTCATTGTACCATTTAAAATAATTTGGGTGCATGTGGTATAATCGCCTCAATGAATATTTGCTGAAAGAAGGTTACGTAAGTGATCTTATTTGTCCGTGTATTTATAATGAAGATGTCATCAGAATTTGTTATCCTTGTTGTTTATGTTGATGACATAAATCTTGTTAGAACTCCAGAAGAGCTCCAAAAGGCAATTGAATATCTTAAGAAAGAATTTGTGATGAAAGATCTTGGAAAGACAAAACTTTGTCTTGGTCTGCAAATTGGATATTTAGCAGACGGAATCTTTATCATGCTTTTACATGGACAAAGCACACCCATTTAGTACACCAATGATTGTTCGATCACTTGAAGTAAATAAGAATTTGTTCCGACCTCCAGAAGAGGATGAGGAACTCCTTGATCCCGAAGTACCCTATCTCAGTGCAATTAGTGCACTAATGTATCTTGCTAATGCTACAAGGCCTGGCACAACATTTCTGCTAATTTGCTAGCAAGATATGACTCTTCTCCTACACAAAGTCTTTATCAGGGGAGTAAAGTATGCAATGTACTCTTTTTTTCTTTGCTCATAATTTTTCCCACTGGGCTTTTCCTGGTAAGGTTTTTAATGAGGCAACTTTCAATGTATATTATTAGTGTACTCTTTTTCCTTGATTAGGATTTTTTCCACGGGATTTTTTTCTAGTAAGGTTTTAACGAGGCACATAATAATGAACATCCAAGGGAGAGTATTACGAAAATATTATTTTGGATGTCCATTTATTATTCTATTATAAATAATCTTCCTGAAGAAGATTATCCATCTAGTACTTTATTGAAGTTTATCTACAAGCAGTTGATGCAGGCAGGTTGCAAGCAACTCAATGAAATGACTTGCAACAACTTCTTGGTTTGATGAGATTAGTTTAAATCGATCAGAAATAGTGGTGGATAATATTCTCTACAAATTCAACTTTTAAGAAGATGGTATACAAGATTGGAATACGGAGATTCAAATAATTGAAACAAGGTTTTCATCAGGGGGAGTACAATACGCGATGCACTCTTTTTTTCATTACTAAGATTTTTCCCCACAGGGTTTTCCTTATAAGGTTTTTAATGAGCAACCTAGCAATGCGTATTACTAAATATGTGTACTCTTTTTCCTTCACTAGGATTTTTTTCACGGGATTTTTCCTAGTAAAGTTTTAATGAGGCACATTATCTTTTAATGAACATCTAAGGGGGAGTGTTATAAATATATATTATATTATGGATGTTCATAAGCTTCCTGAAGAAGGTTATCCATATGAGACTCCGCCGTAAATATGTTTATCTATTTGGTACTATATTGGAAATAAGCTTCCTGAAGAAGGTTATCCATATGAGACTCCGCCGTAAATATGTTTATCTATTTGGTACTATATTGGAAATAAGCTTCCTGAAGAAACTTATCATTTCAGTGCTCTGTTATGGATAAATATTACCCCCAGTAGAAGATTATCTATATCTGGTGCAGTAGCAGCTTACGTAGTAGCTTATACAGCAGCTTGCAGTAGCAGCTTACGCAACAACTTCCTTTCTTCTATAAATAGAGGAGATTTCATTTCATTATGTACATTAGTTTGAAAATTGAATAAAACACCAATCTCTCTATCTATACTTGTCTTTAATTTATTTCTTTACCGTCGTTATTTCATAACAAAAATAAAATATCGTTAGATTTGATACTATCCTCAAGTCTCAAGCAAGAACCCCAAGCTTTGCCGGATCACCGATTCGGTAGGGTCACATGTCGGAAGACGTGGCGTATTACGTGTCACTTAGACCTATGCCTTTATTCCCTTTCACTCAGGTGCTTAAGTACATATTTTTATAGAGAAAACGAGCCTTCTCAGCTACTTAGTACCTACCAACCACTACCCAGTCCTCACTCGTATAGCTCGACAATTTAACTTTGAAAATGAATGTTGCTATATCAGCAAACCCTAACCCTAGCCCTTCTCATTTCTTAAAGCAATCACCTTCAATGGCGCTCTGTTATTCTCCTTCTTCTCTAGGGTTTACTTCTATTCAGAGACCTAAAGGAAAGGCTTTTCTTGTGGTTCGGTCTGTTTCTCCGGCTGGCTTTAGTTTCGGCTCCGGCTTAACTCCGTTGGCTCGACGGAATATAAGGAATCGATCGATTCTCTCGTTCGCTGCTTCACATGAGGAATCGGTGAGTCATATTCAGTAAACTTGCTAATTTCATTTTTAAATAGATATTTATTTATTCATTTATTATGTTTTACTAGCTCATTGTAGTTAGTAAAGTGAGGAGTTGTAAGCATTATTCGGATATGAATTGCCGTCAAATATAGAAGCTTTATTATGAGGGCAAATAGCTGTTTTTGTGACTATCAATTTGTAAGATTTTCATTAGGTTTATGGTCATTTTATTGGTTGAAACAATTTACAGATTTTCTAATTGAGCATCTATGGATTTGTGATATTTAGGGGGAAAGAGTGCAATTTTCCTTGCTGCGTAGGTAGTGGCTAAGAAGTTAGTTTAGTTGAGAAAATATCACGTGTATTAAATTTTGAATCCTTAAATGAGATTAAATTCTAGAAATTATGAAAGCCGTACAAAATAATATTATTGGTTGTGTGTCATTTAAAATGTCATATAAATTAGGACGGAAGGAGTATTATATCATTCAAACTCCTATTGAAAGTCTTTACTGCTTATTCCCAGTGGATACACCTTGCATTTTTCTTTTTTTATGTGGTTGAATATAATGTTAGGTCCAGGACATGGACATCGATTGTTGTTTTCAGATTCCGTTACATACAAAGATTCTAAGACAAGCTTGTAAAAAGGGAAATCCAAGTTGTTATTTCCGTTGTAGCTTGTTCTCGCTATATTGTGTCATCAAACCTGATGTCTTAATTTTTAACTAACTCTTTCACATTGCGTACTATCATTTTAAATTTGAGTAGACAGGTACATTATGCAAGAGGAGTTTTATTAGGGTATGACAATGTGGGCGTCCACACCTCACGATGAAAATTTTGATTGTGAAAGCTGGAGTTTGATCTAGGTGTCTAATTTAATGGTTTCTGAAGGAAACTAAGAAGCTATAATGAAGATACGTAATTGTGTGAAATAGTAACGGGCAGATTGATGGGGTATATTGGATGCTTGGTTTTTTTACTATTATATTATTTTTCTTGTGGTTCTTTGTCATGGCATTTGGCTAGCTAGCACCCTGCTTATTTTTGCTCCTTTATGTGAAGGAAGGATTCCATTCCTCCAACTTGTGATGGTCTTATATTTCAACTTCGTGTAAGACTGGCATTTATTTTGTATTGTGTGGTATCAATCAGAAAAAATGGGTTAAAGAATTGTGCAAAGCTCTATATAGTAATTTCCTTAAAAAGATAGGTGAATAGAAAGGAGACTCAGGCCTTACGTTTTTGCTATACATACTGTCATGGAAGTAACAAAACTTGAGAACAACACATTATAAAATACTAAAATTTTGGTTGATGTGATACTGAGTGTGTTGAACCTGATGAATGCTTAATGTGATCAAGGTGAGGTAAGCTGCAATTGGACCATACTTTTCTTTCGTTGTTAAGAATGGAATACCTATTCTCTTTCTCTCTCTCTCTCTCTTTATATATATATATATATATATATATATATATATATATATATATATATATATATATATATATAGAGAGAGAGAGAGAGAGAGAGAGAGAGAGAGTGTCTAATCTATCTAATGGTTTAGTATATTATTATGCTCTCCCTCTTTTTGAGAGTGTGTGTGTGTCTAATCTATATAATGGTTTAGTATATTATTATGCTCTCCCTCTTTTTTCCTTTTTTTCGTATGTTAAGAATGGAATACCTAATCTCTCTCTCTTTATATATATATATATATAATGGAGTATCTGATCTATATAATGGTTTAGTATATTATTATGCTCTCCCTCTTTTTTGCTATACCTACTGTCATGGAAGTAACAAAACTTGAGAACAACACATTATAAAATACTAAAATTTTGGTTGATGTGATACTGAGTGTGTTGAACCTGATGAAAGCTTAATGTGATCAAGGTGAGGTAAGTTGCGATTGGACCAAACTTTTCTTTCGTATGTTAAGAATGGAATAATATATATATATATATATATATATATATATATAGAGAGAGAGAGAGAGAGAGAGAGAGAGAGAGTGTCTAATCTATCTAATGGTTTAGTATATTATTATGCTCTCCCTCTTTTTGAGAGTGTGTGTGTGTCTAATCTATATAATGGTTTAGTATATTATTATGCTCTCCCTCTTTTTTCCTTTTTTTCGTATGTTAAGAATGGAATACCTAATCTCTCTCTCTTTATATATATATATATATAATGGAGTATCTGATCTATATAATGGTTTAGTATATTATTATGCTCTCCCTCTTTTTTGCTATACCTACTGTCATGGAAGTAACAAAACTTGAGAACAACACATTATAAAATACTAAAATTTTGGTTGATGTGATACTGAGTGTGTTGAACCTGATGAAAGCTTAACGTGATCAAGGTGAGGTAAGCTGCGATTGGACCAAACTTTTCTTTCGTATGTTAAGAATGGAATACCTAATCTCTCTCTCTTTATACACACACACACATATATATATATATATAGAGAGAGAGAGAGAGAGAGAGAGAGAGAGTATCTAATCTATATAATGGTTTAGTATATTATTATGCTCTCACTCTTTTTTGCTTTCTTTCGTATGTTAAGAATGGAATACCTATCTCTCTCTCTCTTATATATATATATAATGGAGTATCTTATCTATATAAAGGTTTAGTATATTATTATGCTCTCCCATCCTTGTTAAGTTGAGCTTCTCTTCTTTATGGTCCACCCCAAAGAACATTGACTGCTTTCCTTAAATGGAAAATATTTTCCTCTCCAACAATTGAACTAGTATAAATTATTTATGTTTTTTTTATTATATTGAGCTTGATGTGGCATGTTTTTGTATAACTATTCCACATTCTTTATATTTCAAGCTATTATCCTAAACGCTTCCAGACAAACTCAAATATGATAGTATATCCAAATATTTTACTCTTATATCCTAACAAGTCAAATTAGGTCTATTTTATTAGGGTGGGGGGAGTAGTGTGTTGATTGGTGTGTATAACTTTGTTTTATTGATCTTTATGACGTTAGGCATAGTTCTTTCAATTTTGTGAGTCAATTTTCATATCTTCAGAAGCCTTCAGATGTTGAATTGGAGAAGGACCAAAAAGATCTTACGACAGAGGCTGAGGAGTCAGAAGAGGCCTGGAAGCAGACCCTTGCTTCCTTCAAAGAACAAGCGATGCAGGTAAAGATGGTGTCACAAGAAGCATATGAGGTGTATTCCAAGAAAGCTATGATCATTTTGAAAGAGACTTCTGAGAAGTTAAAAATCCAAGCGGAGAAGGCAAGAGAAGATCTGACTGTTGTTGCAAAGGAAATCAGTGAGGAGAGTAAAGAATACTTAGCAACTGCTGCCGAGAATTCCCCTGAACCTGTAAAGGATATTGTAGAAACATTTGCTTCCTCTGTGGATGAACTAAGTGACGTTTCAAAAGTGCGAGACTTTTATGTGGGAATACCTTATGGTATGTAGAACTTATCTTTTCAAATGCAGTAGTAAGAGACTGTTCCACTTTATAAGTCATTTTATTATTTTGTTTGGGTTACTATTATTTTAAATTCTCTTGTGAAGCATGCAATGGCTTGAAACCTATAGCTTTTTCATTGCCTTGGTCATGCTCTGCAGGAACCCTTCTGTCTGTTGGTGGCTTTTTGTACTTCATGCTAAGTGGAAGCATTGCTGCCCTTAGATTTGGTGTTATACTTGGTGGTACTCTTGTGGCCTTGAGCATCTCAAGTTTAAGATCGTGGAAAAGTGGAGAGTCGACTTCTCTAGCCTTAAAGGGACAAGCAGGTTAGCATACGAGGGACTACTCTCATTTACTCCCTACTGTACTTGTACTCGTTCTAACACCTATATGCAACTCTTACCTGAAGATTCTGGTTTATTTGGTACGCCTTTTTACGCATTAGTTTGCTATTACCAATTTCAGCAAAGGATGTCGTGGGAGTTGCTTGTGAGTCTGGCATATAATTGTCATACAGGGACGACACCATTTAATAGGATTGATAAATAAACTTGCAATGTCAGTAAAAGAAGCAGAGATTCTTTAGTGTTGAAGATACCTAATTTGTCTTAAAGATAAACTATTGAGTATTGAAATTAGTCGATTTCAAATTAAGTGGAGTATACTTTAAAAGGATTCATATGTTAGATCCCGACTAGTCCAGGATTTAGGCATGGTAGTTGTCGTATTGATATGCTAATTAGCCCTTAATCTTATTGGGGTTTTGAATGAAATGGGGCTGAATGGAGTTAACCCGTATAGACTATTCATATATTCTGATCCTAACTGGTTTTGGATTAAGGTTTAATCGGTTGATTTCATATTTATGATTCTAGATAAAATTCGCAGAATCTGGATGTTTTTTGTTTATTCACTTTAGAATACGTTGTGGAAACAAAATTCTCACCATTTTAGGAGGAACATCGGTGGCAACTTCACCAATTTTCTGAAGGCAGCTGAAAGATGTTTTGAAATTTTTGCTAATTGAGACGGCTCAAGTGTTGCTAAAAACAAGCCAGATGTTGCTTCTATGTGCACAACTGTTACCTCACTTACAAACCCGAAAACATAAAAGAAAAATTATTTCCTTTTATCCCAATGAGGCTTTCAAGTTTCTTTTCTTTTTCCATATGTGGTTGTGGGTTGCACCTTACTCCACTGCTACCTGCATCTCACAACTTACAAGGGCAGTGTTTTAAATAGCGCTCGCTACAGCGCTAAAGGCGTGTAGCGAGGCGAGGCGAGGCTGTAGCGCCATACTGGGTCTGTTGCGTTGCGAAGCAGAATAGCGTGCGCCTCTGCCTCTGTTGCGAGTGGCGATGCGAGAGGCGACCAGAGGTGTCGCTATTTGAGTTTAACACAATAAAAGGCATCGTTTATACTAAAACAACAAATTAGGGCTTGGGTTATATCAGGTCATACGCGACCCTTCTCCAGTTCTTCTTCGAGTTCGAGGGTTCTGTTCTTCTTCTTCTTCTTCCATCGTCTGCCATAAGCGACCAGGTATGTTTCTTTATTTTCTTTTCTTCTTCTTCTTCTCCTTTCTTCTTCTACTTTCTTCTTCTTCTGGTTGACCACCATTGCTGGTCTTCTTTTTTCTTTTTCTTCTTTCTTCCCTGTTTTTCGTCTCTTTCACCCAGCTCTGTTTTTCTTTCTTCTTCCTTTGCTCTGTTTTTCTTCTTTCTTTGCTCTGTTTCTCCATCATCTCTTTCATCTCTGTTTTTTAAATTTTTTTCCTCTGTTTTTTCAAAACCAAGCAGAGGCAGTAACTTCTTTCTCTGTTATCTTCTTTCTCTGTTTTTCTGCTATGTTGCTTAAATTTTTAGACTATTAGACTTTAGTTTATGAATCTAGTATCAACTATGAGTCTATGACTATCTATTGAGTCTTTAATTTTTGAATGATATTTATTAATATATTATTGCTATTGAATTTTTAGTTATATGTATATAATATTTTATGTTTTTGTATAAATTTTCGCTTCACGTCAAAAAGGCGAGCGCTTCGCTGCGCGCCTCTCGCCGCAGTGAGGCGGGCCCTCGTCGCTATTTGTCGCCGCACGCTGTTCAAAACACTGTACAAGGGTACAATGAGCTTGTGTAGGTTAGTTAGGGGTTTCCTACCTTCATGCATTCTAAAGTTTCTGTTTTACCGTCCTGGTTGGGGAAAATTGACTTTTAGATAATTTACAATTTTGAAAAAGACCTTATTTGTGATTGTAATGCTGGAATTTGTTTCTCATATTTTCTTTAATTGGTAAAAAAATTGTTTTCTCATATTTCAAATCATGTATTAATCAGTGCAACATTACTTTACCTGTTACTTGCTTTCTCTTTTTCAGCCATTGCTACCATCTTATTTGTCAGAGAATTTCGTGTGCTGTTGCAGGTAAGACTTCCTTTTCTTTCTCCTCCCTCTTTGTCTAGAGTTCTTATCCAGTTGTTCTTGGTCAATAATGTTTTGACGATGGTTCTTACAACATTTTTCTCTTGCCTTGCAGAGACCATTTATTTTCAATCTTATTACAGCCTTCATCAGGTTTCAGTATTTCTAGTTCTCACATGCTTTTTAATTCTACACTCTATTTAATATTTTGCTGGTCTAGTTTTGCTCGTTGTCCTTTTTCAAAATGTTCTTTCTATCTTGTCCAAAATAAAAGGAAAAGAAGGATGCGGCAGTGGAGAGAGGGTGGGGGAGGATGCGAGAGGGTCAGAATGGGTAATGGGTTCACAGCAACATGGTTAGCTGTAATCCCTCCACCAAGGGTCTTGATACCAGCTAGGTCTAAATGCAGTTATTTCAAAAAGGCTGGTGGGAGATCATATACTTGCTACTGTAGGATGAACATGTTCACTTAGAACAAGACAAACAAGTGCTCCGGAGTTCATCAAGTCCCTCATGAATTTTCTGCTCTCATGTTGTATACGAAATGCTATTTTTCAAAAATGATTTAACGTTATTGAGAGTGAAATACTGGATTTTCATCATAAGGAAAAAAAAACTCTTTTGCCATCTCTCTCCATCTTCCTATGCTAAATTTTATAGCCTCCTCTGTCCTCTTAGTATATTTCATATGTATGTCTTCTAGCTCGGGTTTGAGGTGTTGTCATTGTTGTATCCCCACAAGAAAGTGATGTAACCCTCTACCCTCCGAAAAGGAAAAAAAGGGGAGTATGTAGCTACATGAAGTTTTTGAAAAAGAGCATAATGAGCACGGGCATAGTAGATTTTTGTATCTCAGGTCCTCACTTTAGCATTGTCAATTGGCTTTTGCTGTGTGTAGTGGAGGAGTGGCAGCATTCTATGCTTATAGAATCTTAAGGGATGGTGAACAGACAAAGGGCTCAAACTCAGCAGCACAGACAGAAAACTAAGATTAATTCAGGGTAATGTTAATGTATATTGAGATTTTTAATTTTCTCCATGAGAATGTTTTCCTGAAGCGAGTTATCAAAATCATGTTTCTTTGAATCCATCTTCTTGGTCCTCCGGCTTCTCTTTCGACGTTCGCCAATCGGAGAGGACAGCCGATTGAACCTACTTCTCATTGAATGTGTGCTTACCCTAATTTTCATCATCATGGCTTATCCTTATCAAAAAAAGAAAAAAAGAAAAAAGGCACTTTAGCTTCAGTTGCAGTGATATTATGTGGCTGCTGATCTTTCTCTATTTGTTTATGCTGCTTGAATTGCTCAGGCAAGAAACATATCCCATATGAGTAGCGGGAATTTCAAGTTTTCGTCAACTTCAACCTGGTAGATAATCGTCCAATATACGAGCTTCTTTGTGCTGTATCTCTTGTGCTCTGAACTCGCTGAAGGCCCAACAACTAGTCATTCTGAAAGAAATAAATCTGCTCGTGCCTGGGTAATCTGCTGGACAAGGATATGTTTTTCCGTTTGCCCAACTTAACGAGCCTTTAAAGTTGCAACTGCAGTGTTTGTGCATTATTTTCCCGTAGTGTATTATTAGTAGTAGTGAGTTCAGATCTTGAAGGCTAGAAATGAGCAGGGGGTTTATGCAATCCCTTGAACGTCTTAAGATGATTTTTAGGTTCTAATCAAGGAAGATATTTCTATCCTGGGGGATTGGTTCTCCGAGGAGGATGTTTGAATGATGTATTAAGGATATATCTTTCTTGCTCGAATGTAATGGAAAATATGCATTGTTACCATTTCGAAGAATCAGGTTGGTGTTCAAATTTCATGTTCCAAAGTCCAAACTGGTTTTCAAGCTTCATTTTTGTCCTGAACATTGTGGGCTGGTGACCATTTGTCCAATAATATATTATCGGCCAAATAAGTATGTGGTCCCTTGAACTTGCCCAGTTATTTCATTTAGGCACTTGAACTATTCCTTGGTCATACCGAACAGTTAAACTCAAGTCCTAATATACCTATTAGAAATACTCTATTTGTTACACCCCATGTTTTTGTATGCCAAAGTACGTCGTAAGTCAATTGATGCAAGCTCGGAAATGAGATGCTATTTGAAAGTCTATAAAGTAATTTAATATTGTTACACCCCGTACCTCAGACGTCAATGTCATTATAGGATTAACTAATGTGAACTCAAAAAGGACGAAATCCTTTTACAAGATAAATATGAGACTTGTTAATCACGATCTAGATGAGTTTAAAGTCATGATATGACTATATATGATGTTTGGATATGAATTACAAAGTTTGGAAAAATCGGATTTAAGTTGCGGAAAAATCGACTAAGGATTTGCCTTGTAATGAAGTGTTTGAGGATTACATTTTATGTGTTATATAAGGTCTTTTTGGGACATATCATATATCAAAATGAAGGTCTTGGAAACCTAGTTTCCAACGGTCCAAACCATTTATTCATACGATATTGGGATAGAGAAATATGAATTTTTAAAATAGGGTCACCAAGTCACATCGCCGCACTTCGAAGAAACTACTAGGTTTATAGGGCAGGTTGCGATGGCGTTTTCTCCCGATCTATTGAGGGTTACAAGGAGATCTTTATATGGAATTAAAGCCCTATGTGTCTAGTTTCAACGCTGCAAACCGTTTGTCAATATGATATCGGATTAGAAAGATACAAGTGTCCAAAGTTGCACAGCTCAAGCTGCCACGCAGGCAACTTACCCACCTGCTTGGAGAATTGAGGCGGTGGGCTTATAAGTTATCTTCTCCCTTGTGTATCTCGTCATTATACACATAAAACTTACACCAAAACACTCTCAATGCTCTCTAACAACTGGTCCAAGATCCCAAGAACCAAACTAAAGGGAAATCAACTCAAATCATCATCAAAGGTGTTAAAAACTACAAAAAAATGCTTCTCTGATGTTGTAGTGTGATTAAAGGCTATTGTGAGCTAATTTGAGATGGAGTTTCGAGTTGTAACTGCTGTCTAAGGTATGTATAACATCTTATTGATTGTGCCTAAGGCTAATCTTGTGTTGGTTGTGTTGTTTGAGTGAAAAACTATAAGATAGCACTTGAAGAACATGGGATATGGTTGTCTTTTTGGTTGGGTTATTTTGTGGCTAAATATATGGTTTGTGGTGATTGAAAATTGTGAGAAATAATTTTATAATTTTGTGGCTTCTGTTGTTAAGATTTTCTAGGTGTTAATTAAGTTTATTGAAGAAGAAAAGATGAAAAACAAGTGATTGACGATAAAAATTAAGGTGCTAGACGTACGAGACTGTTTTGCAAGGCATTTTTTGGATGTTTAAAACTAGAAATAATATGGTACATATAAGTATGATATTGTGAAGGTTGTAAGCTAGTTTATGAAATAAGAGTTGGATTTAATTTATATCTTGTTATGAGTAAAAACGAGTTTGCCGCTACATATGATTGTTAAGATAATCGGAGAAAGTCATATTGGATTATATTGTTTTTGCTGCTATTGTTGGTTATAGTTGTTGTTGTTGGGCTGTTGATGACCCTTAGTGGTCTTTGGAATTTTGACTGGGGAAGTAGTATTCTCGAAGTTAAGATTCGTCGTCTGAATGGATTCCTCATCGTCAATGACAGTAGCTACTAATGAAGAGGTTCCTTGATTTGATTTGCTTCTCCAATGAGGAGAATTCTTGGATTGTCTTAAAGTGAGTGAAGGCAACAGGTAACCTGAGGTGAGAAAGAGATCACCGGCGAGGTTTCCGGTGGTCGAAGGTGGTCTCAGGTGTGGGTAGATGGAGGCGCAACAAGAAGAAAATGAAGGGGAGGGCGAGAGATTCTGGAAAACATAATTGACGAAGAAGTGTTATCTTTTAAAAATACACGTGTCACATGTTGATTGGTCATTTTTTTTTTTACATAGAAGGCGTTCGAGTTTCACACTCTTCGTTCTTGTAAGAGGTTATCAATTAGCTGTTTAACAGACACATTTTCAACAAACATTAGGTGTTCAATAGGAACATAATTTAGTTCAAGTGTCTAAATAAAAATACCGGACAAGGTTATGGGGTTGCATATGTATTTGGCCTATATTATCTGCTTCCAATTAAAAAGAATATCGATTTGAACAAATACCAATGAGCTTTTGTCAAACTGTCTTGTACTCTTTGCAAAGCAATCTTTTTCTCCATTTTTGTTCTAAAAGATGAAATTTTTATTCCAATCCATGTAGTTGTAGGCAATTAAAATTGTATTGGATTTAATTCCATAAGCAATTTGAATTTAATCTCAAAATTAATATATTTTGGGTCCAAATAAATATTATGGGCTAATATGATTGAATTAATTATATAAGTCAAATATATATAAATTAAATAAATAAGTCTTAATCCATTGGGCTAGCTCATTTAATTGTGCTACAAATGATGACCCCTCTTTATTAAGCGCAAGATGTCATCCTCCTAAATGTCCAATTTGGTGTCACGTGTCAAATGACCTGGTATGACAAGTCAAATGGAAGAGCCAATAGGATCATGCTACATATCAAAATGGCAAGGCATGCCAAGTCAAATTAAAAGGACAATGAAACTCCGCCACATGTGCAAGTGACATGTTCTGGCAAACCAAATGCGGTTTGTCATACTTCGAAGTTTGATTGGTCGGAAAGAGTTTGTTCTCATCACAACTCTTCCCTCCCACAACTATAAATAGGGGTCTACATAACTCAGAAAAGGAGTCTAGAAATCATAACAAGAAGCAAAAGAGAGCTCGTGGATCAAACGCCGCAAATTTCTCTACTCAAGCATCAAGCAAACAAGTTCAAGTTCAAGAACGAAGAACAAATCAAGATTCAATGAGTACGAGTTCAAATCAAAGTTCGTACTAGTTGAATGAAAGATCAAGATCAATGGCCCTTGAATTTATGTTAGAAAAGAAGAATAAGAGAGATTGTAATACTCATATTGTTTGAAATCAAATATTACGATTGGTGTAATATTATTTCGGTCTTGATTATTTTCTTGATGAAATTTTATTGTCTACAGATTCTGCCATGACTAGTGGGACAATCTCTATGTCTCATCTAAATGTTTCAATCATTAAAGTTCAACAACATCGAAATGGCTTCAAATAAAATTAACTCCAAATCGACATCATCTGAGGCTGCTAATTTCAAGTTCTACACTGAAGTGGAAAACATCATCGATGTTATATTTGGAAGCTTTGGGCCAGTTACGAGGAGCAAAGCAAGCTTTCTAGGAAAACAAACACTCCAAATGTCGTTCGCATCAATCCCAGTTTTCAATCTTCATACTCAAAAGGATCAAGATCCTCTAAGAACAACGGAGGAAGCGATGTTGACGAAAAGATTAAGAAAACTCTAGCTTTGATTAACCTCCCCGGATCCAAGAACTCTGTTATGAAAGAAGATGGTGATATTTGAGTGATGGATCTTCCCCACTTACACCGCATAGTGTGAGCCAATCTAGGATCATTATATATGACAATCCACGCCACTCTCCTTCATACACAACAATCATGCAAGCTATGATGACGAACGCTTCATCTATGGAGGAGCAGTTGGCAAACTTGATAGAAGCATCGATGGCTTAACCAAGTGCATGCAAAACCAAGATACTAGAATTGACAAGTTAACGAACATGGTAGGAGTCTTGATGGAAGAAGAATCCAACCATGCACCTGACAAGTGCCCAAAAGTTCAAGAGATTGACCCTCCCTCACGACAAGTTTCATCCACCAAGGAAATCCTAGTCCCTTCAGAAAGAATGATCCCAATCAATCAACCAAAGGAGTTAATTGAAGGGACTATAAAAAAAATGAAGTTGCTACCAAGTCCTCTCTTACATACGCGAAGTCGTACACGTCATGGATCGTTACCTTGAAGATGACTGATGTCTATCAAACTCCAAAATTTTAACAGTTTGGTGGAGGAGGCAATCCAAAGCAACATGTGCTGCACTTCGTTGAGACATGTAACAATTCTGGGACTTTTGGAGATGACCTCGTCAAGCAGTTTGTCCACTCATTAAAAGGAAATACTTTTGATTGGTACACAGACCTCGAGGCTGGATCTATTGGTAGGTGGGATCAACTAGAGCAAGAGTTCCTCAATCGCTTTTATAGAATGAGACATACTGTGAGTATGATAGAACGAATAAATACTCGTCAACTAAAGTGTGAACCAGTTATCGACTTCATCAATTGTTGGAGGAATGAAAGCCTCAACTACAAAGACAGGCTTAGTGAAGCTTCTGGCATAGAGATGTGCATCCAAGGCATGCATTGGGGACTACACCACATCTTGCAAGGTATCAATCTTAGCACATTTGAAGAACTTGCGACTCGTGCTCATGACATGGAGTTGAGCATAACCTCTGCTTGAAATGAAAGTCTTCCCTTCTATGAGCTCGGAAAGGGAACGACAAGAAAGAAGTCAAGAAATAGAGCAAGTTCGTACCCCAAGACTAAAATCAAAGAAGCTATGAGTGTCAACACATCATTTGTGAAGTTCACAATGAAGGCGAGCAAGAAGAAGAGTGTGAGGTCCACTTCTTTTCAAGATAAGCTAAGTGGAAAGTTGATTCTAAAAGAAATGCAAGAAAATGAGTACCCGTTCTGAATTCTGATGTGCCTTCCATTTTTGAAGAACTCGAGTTAAAGATCATTGAACTTCCGAAAATGAAGCGGCCAAATGAAGCTGGGAGAACTGATGACCTAAATTACTGCAAATATCATCGACTTGTGAGTCATCCTCTTGAGAAGTGCTTCATCTTTAAGGACAAAGTCATGGATCTGGCTCGTGAAAAAAACATCGTGCTTGAATAAGAGAAGGCAAGTGCGAATCAAGTATCTATCATCTTTGGCTCATTCAGTCTAGATGATCTATGCAGTATAAAAGAAATCAAAGATGAAGAATTACTATAAAATAACAAAATCGAAGTTGATCAGCCTGATGATGATGAAGATTGAACATTGGTGACTCGTCGTAGGCGTCACAAAAGAAGCCAACGAAAACAATCAATAGAGCAACCAACAAGGAATATGATGGTAAAAAGACTGAGGAAACAACATCCAATTAATAATCTGAAGAAAGTAAAATTTGAGGTGCACCACCCTCAAAGGCCACGACAACCAGTGACCTTGGATAAGTTCGTGCCAAGTTTGCTCCGCACGAATATTTTCTATGACGGTATCGAGGCCTCTTGTTGCATTGCTAATAAAGGAGAAGAAACGAGTAATGATTTACCGTTAGCACCATCTACGAAAAAGCCCATCGAGTCCATTCCTTAGGAAGTTAATGTTTGCAAGGAAAAAGTCACATTCATAAATGATGACCTTCTACTAGGTGACACTCCTCATAATCGCCCGTTATACATGGTGGGATATATGCACGATGAAAGGGTAAATCGAATTTTGATTGATGGAGGATCACTAGTGAACATCTTGCCAATTCGCACCATGAAGGAACTTGGCATTCCAGTGGATGGACTCTCATAAAGCCGCTTGATGAATCAAGGATTCAATAAAGGGGGTAAAAGAGCCACGAGCACAATCAAAATAGGGATCACCATTGGAGATATGAATTTAAGCGCATGGTTGCATGTGATCGACGCAAACACTTCATACAATGTCTTGCTTTGAAGGCCTTGGATTCATGAGAATAGGGTGGTTCATTTACCTACCATCAATGTTTGAAGTACTATGAGGGCAAAGTCGAGAAGAAGATAATTGCTGATTATAGTCCCTTCACTGAGGCTGAGTCACACTTCACTGATGCAAAGTTCTACTTGAAGAACCACGTTGTGAAGGAGCTAAAAGCTGATGATGTCATGAAGAGAAAGAATGACGAGTCCATGACTAAAAGAGCTAAGGTAGCTGCTGGTAAAGCCAAAGCTATTGCTGAGGAGGTACACTGTAGCTCGAATAAATCTCAGAGAGGGAACATTGTGTCTTATGGCAAGAAAGTAGCTCCTACCTCCTCTATATACCTAAGACAGAGAAAGAGGAAAATGAATCGTCCAATCTCCAAACAGACATGCTAAAGGGTTTAACTCTTCCAATCAAACGGATTGAGGCGATAAAGTTGTCGTCAAAGCTACTTAGAAAGTTTTTGTCTCAGAATCCGCCACAAAATATGGCACTTCTTACGAAGCGTACGGATAAAGGTTTTGATCCTAATGCTTACAAGTTATTTGCAAAGGCTGGATACAATCCTAATGAGACATCAAAGTTAGGGAAGCTCCCATTAGAAGCTGCTACGAGGCAACCATGTGAAGGCTTGTTATATAAACAACCCTCACCAGTGTGCATCTCCATAAGAAGCGCAAGCAAAAATTATATCAATACGGAAGATGAACCTGCCATTTCCAATAGAAACTGCTGCTTCCAATAGGCATTCTATCTTTGATCGACATGTAAAATTAACTGTGAGGACTTCTGTATTTGAGAGATTAGGTCCAGTGAAGAAGAAGAACAAATTCCAAAGAGATTATCGAAGCATAAGAACACCGGCTTCGCTCAGAATCCAGAAGATCTCTAAGGATTTCCAAAGTTTGGTTCCTTCTAGAATGAGGCGGCAAACAAAACTTGTGGTTTCATGTAAAGAAGTACTGAAATTAAAGCCATATACCATGGTCTACACCAAGGAACGTGATGAAGATGTAGAAAGTGTGGGTTCTTCGTATCATGATACTGTACAAGGTGAGCGTGGTATTTCATCTCTAATGGAGGATGACGTGAAATTGAAGGATGTTTCACCGTGTTATCACATATCCTTCAACGATGGGTACCCTCAAGAAGATGAAAATGCAAAATATTCTCCGCCTGAACTTGAAGAAGGGGTAAAGATAACGAACGATTGATGCTTTGAAAGAAGTAAACCTTGGCATCGATAAAGAACCGAGGACCACTTGTCTAAGTGATTTACTAGTAGTTGATGAAGAAAACACTTATATTGAGTTACTCAAGGAGTTTAGGGATGTATTTTCTTGGAGTTATAAAGAGATGCTTGGCTTGGACCCAAAGTAGCAGTCCATCACATTGTAGCCAATAATGGTGCTCGTCAGGTTAAGCAAGATCAAAGGCGCTTTGGGCCGGACTTGGTTCCCTTAATTGAAAATGAAGTTAACAAACTCATAGAAGTTGAATTTATTCGTGAGGTTAAATAACCAACATGGGTGTCAAGTATTGTCCCTGTAAGGAAGAAGAATGACAATATTCGAGTGTGCGTTGACTTTAGATATCTCAACAATGCATGTCCCGAAAATTAATTCTCGCTTCCTATTCTAGAGATGATGATCGATGCTAATACTGGTTATGAGGCAATGTCTTTCATGGACGGTTCATATGGATATAACCAAATTCACATGTCCCCAAAAGATGAAGAGCTTACCGCGTTCCGACCCCAAAGAACATTTATTACTACAAGATAATGCCTTTTGTCTTGAAGAACACTGGTGCCACATACCAAAGGGATATGCAGAATATATTTGATGACCTCCTTCACAAGAATGTCGAATGCTATGTGGATGAATTGGTGGTGAAGTCAATAAAGAGTGATGGCCACTTGCAAAACTTGAAGATGGTGCCTTTGGAGTTACTTCGAGCTTCTCCGGATATATCAACTTAGAATGAATCCGTTGAAATATGCCTTTGGAGTTACTTCTAGCAAGTTCCTTGTCGAGGGATCAAAATTGATCAATCCACGGTTGATTGAATCTTAAAAATGCCCTAGCCTTGGGATATTCATGAATTGAAAAGTTTGCAAGGAAAGCTAGCTTATTTTAGGAGATTCATCTCGAATCTAGCTAGGAGATGCTAACCATTCAGTCGCCTTATGAAGAAAGGTGTACCTTTCAAGTGGGACTAATCGTGTAGCAATGCCTTTAAGAGCATTAAATCCTACTTGATGAAGCCTCCGATTTTGGCAGCTCCTACACCTAGAAAGCCGTTGATAGTATACATTTCGGCACAAGAAAGGTATGTTGGAGCGTTGCTGGCCCAAGAAAATAGTGAAGGGAAAGAAAACTCCCTTTGCTACTTGAGTAGAATGATGACACTAAATGAGCTGAATTATTCGCCAATCGAGAAGTTGTTCTTAGTTCTAGTCTTCTCAATTAAAAAGTTGAAGCACTACATTCAAGCTCATGTTGTTCGTCTTGTTTCTAGAGCAAATCCCATCAAGTTTGTGATGTCAAAATCATTCCTTAGTGATTGACTAGCAAGTTGATACCTCCAATTTTAACAATTAGAGAATTTGTACATTCCTCAAATGGATATAAAAAAACAAGCATTGGCAGACTTCTTGGCAGATCACCCGATACCCAATGATTGGGAATTGACTGGTGACCTACCTGACGAAGACACAATGGTTGTTGACACAACTCTGCTCCAACAATGTTGCTGAGTATCAAGCATTAATACTTGGGATTGAGATGGCTGCAGAATTGAAGTAGTTGCAATTGCAAGTCTTTGGTGACTCCCAGTTATTGATCAATAAGCTTTAGGTAGTTACCAGGTCAACAAAACCTAAAATATGCCCATATCATGATTACACTAGAATATTGATGAGGTTGGTCGGTGACGTGACTATTCAACATGTGCTTACGAAAGTAAACAAGAAGATTGATGCTTTAACTTCTCTAACTTCATCGTTATCTCTGCCTAATCAAGCGAAAGTTACTATTTGCCAAAAATGGGTAGTACCGGCATCGAATGAGCGTGAAAGTGAAGAAAATGAGCTCGAGCTACTTGTCGCTATTTCTGAAACTGAGAGGGAAGAATGGCGACAACTCATTATCGACTATTGAGTTATGGGATATTTCTAGAAAATCCAAGAAGAAGGACTAAAATCCGCATCGTGCGCCCCGTTTCCTTTACTACAAGGATACCCTGTACAAAAGATCATTCGAGGGAGTAACCTTACGATTCTTAGGAAAGATAAAGCATTCCGAGCTTTGCAAGATGCACATTCTGAGGTATGTGAATCACATCATTATGGACCAAAACTCCACTTCCATATAAAAATGATGAGATATTATTAGCCAACAATAGTAAAAGATTGCTTGGACTACGCTCGAAGATTCAAGGCTTGATAGTTCCACACAAATTTTATTCATCAGCCTCCTAAAGTGCTACATCAAATTGTTGTATCGTGGCCATTTGCCGCTTGAGTATTGGATGTTGTTGGACCGCTACCAAAATCTTCTGGCGGACATTTTTATATTTTGGCTACAACTGATTACTTCTCAAAATGGGCAGAAGCCATTGACCTCAAGGAAGTAAAGAAGGAAAATATTTCCAACTTCTCCGAGTGAATATCATCTATCGCTTTCCCATCCTTCCTTACATAATAACAGATAATGGCAAGCCATTGGATAACAAGTTGATGAACAAGATTTGTGATCTCTTCGACTTCAAGCAACATAACACTTCTATGTACATGGCTGCCTCCAATGGCCTAGCTGAGGCATTCAATAAGACTCTATGCAACTTGTTGAAGGAGGTCGTCTCCAAATCCAGACAAGATTGGCATGAACGTATGGAAGAATATCTGTGGGGCTATATCACAACTCACCACACACTAATAGAAGAAACCCCTTATTCACTTGTCTATGGAGTCGAAGTTGTTTTACCGCTCGAGCATTAAATACCTTCATTACGATTAGCTATTCAAGAAGGGATCACTGATGAAGAAAATGCTCGACTTCTATTAGCGCATTTGGAAGATCTTGATGAGAATAGGTTGGAATCTCAATAGAGTCTTGAATGTTACCAAACTCAATTGTCTCGCGCCTTCAATAAAAGAGTTCGCCCGGGATCCTTTCAAGTAGGAGATCAAGTCCTTGTCTTAAGAAGACCCATTATCACTTCCCATAAATCTGGAGGGAATTTCACTTCAAAATAGGATGGGTCATATGTTATGCGAGAAGCTTATTCAAGTGGGGCTTACAAGATGGTTGATGCAGATGGAATGAGAGTCGGCCTATCAATAGAATTTTTTTGAAGAAGTATTATCCTTGAATTCATTATTCTCCTGGATGCACGAGCCTAAGCTGCATGTCATGAAGCTCTTCCAATTTAAGAAAAATCTTCAAGTTGCAAAGCTCTTCAAATTAAAAGCTTAAACTGCAAGTCGCTACGCTCCTTAATGCAAGAGCATAAACCGCATGTTACTCTTGGCCCACAAGAGTATAAACTGTATACGACCCCAAAAAAAAGAGTCCGCTAGGTTGAAAACCTCGAAAAAAGCGGCCTAGGCAAAAGTTAGGACATTAAAAAAAACTCACCCATTATGAAATACGATATGACTTGATCCTCTTCACCGAGGTACGTAGGCAGTTTAGAGTTTCATTCTAAGTTCAGTCGCATGAGTTTAGAAGATACATAGTTCCCCGATCAGTGTTCGAATGAAGTATGATAGAATGTAATCCATTTAATCAGCACTTGAAATTCAAGCTGAAATACCATTCCTCTATTGAACTTTGGATCCCATTTGATTTAAAGGAGGCAAGACTTTATGGTAAATTTGTGTCTTCAATGGAATGATTATAGTCTTTTAGGAGGTTACCAAGTATTTGCATTGAAGTCCTGAGATTCTTTATTTCTTCAGGTTCACCAAATCTTCAAGTTTGTTGGTCTTCAAATCCGCTCTATGCCATTAAAAAAAAAAAGAAGGAAAGAGAGACAGCAAAACGGGAACACAATATAAGCAAGAAGATTACCTGAAAAGGCATTTCAAATTCAGTGAGACCTGAACCCAAGATATTTGATAAAAAATGAAGCTCTTGAATTTCGATTTCTAGCAAGCAGAGTGTCTTGTGATCTGGAGGCTTCTAGACAAAGCCATAAAAGTTCTTCGAAGTCGCGCCAATTTAGAACTGTCGGTATATTAGGGCTTTGTCATGATGGATAGATGATGCCTTTGAAAATTACTTCGCTTTAGACAAAGGCCCTGCAATCGATTCATCACTAACTTGTGGCTTATCAAGTGGGGATGCCATCGAATGCCCAATGGCATTTAGCTGTTCAAGGAGAAGGCATAGAAATGAAGTAATTTTAGCAAATCCATTTGCTCATAAAAAAAAGAAAGCAAAGAGGCGAGGTTATTTATTTTACCTCTTTGTTACAAGTTGTGTGCATTCTTGAGGGACTATCAACACTTGGAGCCTCTACAATCTCTATTGGGTTAGGCCTTTTCCTATTCCAATGTTGATATTCATTTGTACGTTGGCTTGTATATTGAGGAAATCGCTTGCTATATGGAAGAACTTGAGAGTTTTTGTCTATATCTGTTGAAGTGCACACCACATCTTTCATAGATGCCTTTGAGGATTTAAGCTTCCTTTTCTTATGTAGTGTAAATACTTTTGGGATGGAGTAGGTGGTTTGCTGACTTTTGGGAGCGTCTTTCCAGCACCTTGGTCTCCATCTCCTAAAGAAGTAGTAAAGTTTGGCCCAACATTGTCTACAAGACCTTGTAGATTATCCTCAAGGAACTTCCCATGTGCTTTCTCCCACCAAGACATATAATTAGTGGAGAAAAGCTTCTCTACATAATCTCCCATTGGGGGGAAAGCTGCACGTGATATAGACCGATACTGTGTGCAAATCCTCCAAAATTTGAGTCCTTCATATAGAGAGGCACTACAAATATTATTCTCCAAAAATTCGGAGATGTCCTGGTAAAATCTAAATTGACGACCAAACTGATGCAGACTTTATGGCTCAATAATGAATGATTTATCATACCTTATAGGGAGGTAGTTAAAATTTAAGCTTATGAAGTGATTTGACTCCAACTCTTTAGGGGCCTTGTTATTCACATAATAATAAGGACGAAAATTAGTTAACATCGTCGGTGTCCAAATTATATCCTCTCCATCGTGAGTGCATTTTCTTGCATCATTCTTGTCAAAGTACCTCACTGCGCCCTCTCCTGAGTATGCCACCATCAAAGGGACAATGAACCCTTAGCAAGTTCATAATGGGTTTTGACTTGATTAAGTTGGAAAGAATACGAAATCTTACTCAAACCATGATAGATGCTTGCCAAAACTGGGACCACAAGGCTAATCTTCCGTCCACTTGCTATCATGCTTGCCATATTAAAAGTCTCTCGACGAATGAAGTTTTCTGCCTTATAGGAAAACACAAAAGAACACAACAAACATTATAAAGGTTGCTAAATATGTTTCATCTTTCTTGTCAGATCTCACCCTAAGCTTGGAAAATATATCTTCTTCATCACTTGACCATTTAGTCTTCTCAGGATTAACTCCGTTTGGATTATGAGTCGACTTTAAGCGTTCATATTTCTTTTCCTTCCTTAGTGGGTTAGGTATATATATTAAAGTTGTTTTACACCAAAAAATTGTCCACTTGCTCAAGGAGACTTTTTGGTTAACGCCTGTACCTTTCTTAAGATGATGGATAGCAACAAATAAGTACTCGCAAGGTCGAGGAATAAATCTCATATGTTTTTCGTCTAAACATGTGAGTTTCTTTGTCTTAGGTACCAATTCCTTGTGTGGATAACCCGCAATAGAAAACATTCAAGAATATGTATTCCCGAATAGAGATAGATAGTTCACAACTGATGTAAGAAGTGTGTTCGTCTTGGGGCACCAAGCCTCACAAAATGCTTGCAAAATGTTCGAGTTTTGATCAAAAATTAAAAAGCGAGGCATAGACAACATCATAAATCTTTGTTGTACTCAGGGTTTGTTGGCTTCTACCAAGTACATCTTTAGCCCTTTCTCAATATTCTGGAATATGACAATACTCGCCCTCAATTGTTAACGTGTTTTCCCAAAATATTTCTTCTTGAATTATGCGATGCCCTAAGTTTGGAAGTGTGCTAGCAATGTTTACGTGGCAATGGATTGGCGCTTGGAGAGACCACATCTTGGATAATGGATTAGAAGTAAACTTGTGCTTCAAAGTTCAGTTTTCTACATGAAGTGGGTTCCTCAAGGAAGACCATGAGCCTGCATACCGGCCAACTTATGCAGTATGAATCAAAAGTTTGATTTGTTCTATGCCATCTTCAACCTCAATTATGAGATACTTAAGTTTGGAGGAAGGTGAGGCATTGTCTCTGAAATTTATCATCTTTTCGGGCTGCAAAGGAAAAAAAATCATTAGCGTCTAATTCAAGAATATTAGAATGGGTACAAAAGTCTTAATGGATCAAAGGTCCTTTGATTTTAGGGCAGGGATGAATATCCATCCCTTCATACCCTAAATAATTCTTTGATTTTCGTGAGGAGATGAGTATCCATCCTTCACACCCTAAGTAATACTTCGATTTTCAGGTAAGGATGCGTATCCATCCCTTCACACCCTGAGAACAATCTCTCCAATTTTCGGGTAGGATAAGTATGCATTCCTTCACACTTTGAGAGTAGTCTCTCCTATTTTCGGGCGGGGATGAGTATCCATCCCTTCACACCTAAGTAATCCTTCAGATTTTCGGGCGGGGATAAGTATCCATCCCTTCACACCCTGAGAGTAATCTATTCGGTATTTGAGCGAGGATGAATATCCATCTCTTCACCCCCTAATATCACCTTTTTCATGCGTGAAGCTTGTCATCTCTTCTTAGCCTACAAAGAAAAATAAAAAAGAAAAAAATTAACAAAGGAAAATTTGTAGAAGAAGAAATTACCTTTTGGTATTTTCTAATTGTCGAAGGGAAATGTAGAATGGTTCGTCTACACAGGGAAGTAGTGCTCATAAATTGGAGAGCACACATCCTTATAGAGATAATTAAAGGTGGCCTGTGAGAAGTAACTTTCGACGTGGAAAGCAGATCGATTTCTATAGTTGGAGTTCTAAATCGTTTTTTTAAGAAAGAATTACAAGAAAATACACATAACTTCACACCATAAAAAAATGGCCCATAATTTTTACCCGACCTAGCCATATTGTACATTTTTTGAAAGCACTAGCAAATTCAAAATCTATGTTCTTACAACCATTGCTTCTAAAAGTTATGGAGTTAAATATGTATTCTCACAACTATTGATTTAACTCTCTTCTCACATATTCTACATATAGTTCAAGGGGCGTGTAATTTTTGCTCCCCCCCCATGTCACCTGGTTGCAATGTAAGAAAATTGAATAGTAGAAATCTACCATTGAAGGCCATTCAAAGATTTGCTTTCGAAAATATGATTTTTTGAGTTTGTTAGTTGTTTGGAATAGGTGTTGTTCCAATTGATTGAAAATACTAAAAGGAGTTCAAAATTTAAATTTGATGTGATTTGGAGTAGATTTGAGCAAGATTTGAGTTAAATTTCAGAAAAGACGCAAGGAAGAAGACGAAGTCAGTTTTTTGTATAATTATGTATAATCTTGTATAATAGTGTATACGAGTGTATAAATATCTTATATACTATTATACACTTTTATGCACCTTTATACAAGTGTCTGTAGACGAACTTCTTTCACGATTTTCAGTTACAATTCTTGTTCAAAACCAGTCCAAATATCCATTAAATGACTTCAAATATTATATACATCCTCCTTTATTATTTCTGACAAGTCTAAATAACACCCACTTCAAATTTCTCACAAAATAAAATTAGGAATTTAAACCCACATATTTAAGTTTGTTAAAAATCTAATTTTTACCACCCAAATGGATTTGATTTGTTGAACTAATATTTGAGTTACAGTTACTTATTCGAAAATTAACTTTAAATCTTGAGAAATCCTTTTTAAAAGTTAAATAGTAATTTCGTGAACCTATTGGAGTTTGATGTTAAATCTTAGCCAATTATTTTTAGGCTAGTTGGTTGTAAATTAAAATATGGACTATAGAATTGAAAAGTATAGACCCAATTATTCTTATGTGAAATTTCCCCTTTTTTTAAGGCGTAAGGAGAATCTTAACTTATAGTGGGAATTTCACTAGAAAATAAAGTCTTCAAGGTTAAACCAAAACCTATAACAAATATCTTTGTGTAACTATATTAGAGTTGGAGAGTAAATTCTTTAAAGTAAGATAAGTTTCCATTCAAATGTATTCACAAATAAGAATACTACGTGGGCACGTTGCAATACATGGAGCCAAAATTGATCATTATTAATGAGAAGAAAATTAATAATGTGACAATCTTTGGCAATGTTGAAAACAACATGCCGATCGGATCTCCAAACAAACTTTGTCCTTATTCAAATATGAATTTCCATTGAAAGTTTCGAAGATGAACATGTTGTTCACAAGGACTTGGCATTACAAGTGACTGGTCTGGCTACCGATTTTATTCAAAATTGATTCGAGGTCCAGATTTCATATCTTCATGATACTTCAATCCTCGTCTTTTAAAGTTCAACACGTTTAAATTTTGACAAATCTTAAAGCATGGGACATTTGTAGGCAATTAAAATTGTATTGGATTAAAATCCATAAGAAAATTGGATTTAATCTCAAATTAAATATATTTTAGGTCCAAATAAATATTACGGGCTAAATAATGGATTTGGTTATATAAGTCCAATATTTATGAATTAAATAAATAAGTTTTAATCCATCGGGATAGCCCATTAATTGAGCTACAAAATAATGAGTAAAAACTGCACGGGGCGTCCTATTTTGTCGCCCTCATTTAACCTATACCCACTTTTTAAAAAAGTTTTAACTTGTACCCACTTTTTGAACAACTTCAGGCCTCTTTCTCCTCCTTCATTTTCTTCTTCTCCTTCTTCTTCGAATGATAATGATTTTATATGGTGGTTGTGAATATATTTTAACGTAGTTTATAATGTTTTACAATGGCGAGCTGTTATGACGCTTTATAGTTAACTATTGCTTAGGGTTTCTTCTTCTTATTTTTCTTAGTTGCAAAATGAGTGCATTAGATTTATTGTTGTTTTGAAAAATTGATGATTGAGGTTTGTTCCTGATGATATTTGGAGGTTATGTTTCAAACTTGAGCTCATTTGGAGTAGATTTAGGTATTAAATCGTATATTGGATTGTTATAATTCGAAGAACAAATTTCTGTTTTTGGGAAATTTTTACTTCAGACTTATACGATTAAGTGAATGAAGATGTTTGTTGCACTTCAGACTTTTTGGTCTCAAGTGCATCTGAAATGCAATGTTTCACTTCAGACTTATTAGCCTTAAGTGTAACAAAATGTTTGTTGCACTTCAGACCTTTTGGCCTTAAGTGCATCTGAAGCGTAGTTTTTCACTTCAAACTTATTGGCCTTAAGTGCATCTGAAGTGCAAATTTTTACTTCAGACTTATTGGCCTTAAGTGAATGAAAACGTTTGTTGCACTTTAGACTTTTTGGCCTTAAGTGCATCTGAAGTGCAAATTTTTACTTCAGACTTATTGGCCTTAAGTGAATGAAAACGTTTGTTGCACTTTAGACTTTTTGGCCTTAAGTGCATCTGAAGGGTAATTTTTCACTTCAGACTAATTGGCTTAAGTGCACCTGAAATGTAAATTTTCACTTCAGACTTATTAGCGTTAAGTGGATGAAACCATTGATTGCACTTCAGAACTATTTGTCCTTAAGTGCATTTGAAGTTCAATTTTTTCACTTCAGGCATTTTTTTTAAATTTCATACCCGATAAGTCTGAAGTTGATAGTAAAGTGGGTACTGTCACGACCCAAATCCCAATTTAGGTCGCGATGGCGCGCAACTCCGATGTCAGGCAAGCCAACCTTAATTTACTAATGATCCCCTTTTAATTCATAAAATATTTTTCCATATTTGAGAGGTTTTCTTTTAGATTTCAAATTTCGAAGTAAATAAGTGACTTAGACAAACAAAAGTGAGTAATAAATATAGTAATCACCACCAATAATTACAACCCAAAAGAATAGAATATCCACTACGTGGGCATGCCAGGAACTGGCGTCACAGGTCGATGGACATCTAATAGAAACGAGTATCCAAAAGAAAGTACAAGTTTGCCCTATTGTCTGAAGAAGAGTAATACAGACATAGCAAAAAAAGAGGAACTCCAAGGTGCTGCCAGAGAGATACGTCAAGGAAATCAGCTCACTGAGAAGTCCACGCCAAATACACGTCAGGGACGAGCTCCGGATAAATGCCCAGATGCACCTGTCTCAGTGACTGTATAATTAAGTACAGAAACGTAGAATGAGTACATAAACAGATATATACCCAGTGAGTATCCCGCCTAATCTCGAAGAAGTAGTGACGAGAGGTAGACGTGATACTTACTAGGGTCAATATTTTCAAATAACATATTTAATAAGGACTAGGAAGGCATAACAGTCGTAGTAATCACAAAGACATAAAATATCAAGTATAATTGTAATTACCTTTGCATGTCAGATTTCACTAGCATATAATGTACTAAATTCCCTTTTTTTCCACATGAAATAGCTTATACAATTACAACAAAAATCCCAGTAAATTATATAGCACATAATAGGCCAAAAGTGTACAGCCGAAGCGTCGCGAAAATAAATGTGCACTGCCAAGGGTCGAACGGCTCGAACCATAGATGCATCTATTACCCCGCTCTCTAATCGAACATGCAACGCGGTTGACATAATAGTAGGGCTATCCCGCTCATGGATCATACATGCGACGCGTGTAACGACCCGACCGGTCGTTTTGAGATCTAGTACATCGTTCAACGGTTTGAGGTCATGAGAAGCTTCGTTTCAGGTATTATGAATTGTAGGTGTGGTCGGAATTGAATTTCGGGAAGTTTAGAGTTTATTTGGAAAGAAAATTCTCATTTCAGAAGCATTAAGTTGGAAGAATCAACTAAGATTGGAATTTTGAGTAAACGAACTCCGAATCAGGATTTGAAGGTTCCAACAGGTTCGTATGATGATTTCGGACTTGGGCGTATGTCCGGATCAGGTTTTGGATAACCCGGGAGCATTTCAGCGCATATTGTGGAAGTCAGCATTTTTGAAGAAATTTCCTAAGTTTAGCTTGAAGCGCATTTCAGCGATGTTGATGTCCGTTTGGGATTCTGAGTCTGGGAATAGCTTCGCATGGTGATTCTGGAGTTGGGAGCGCGATCGGAAGTGAATTTGGATGTCCGTAGGTCATTTTGAAGTCATTTGGCTAAAGATAGAAATTTGAAGGTTTTTGAGATATCCGATCGGAAGTGAAAGTTTTGATATTGAGGTCGGAATGAAATTTCGGAAGTTGGAGAAGGTCCGTAATGTTGAATATAACTTGTGTGCAAAATTTGAGGTCAATCGGACGTGATTTGATAGGTTTCGACATCGAATGTGGAAGTTTGAAAATTCTAAGTTCACTAAGCTTGAATCGGGATGCAATTCGTGATTTCGATGTTGTTGGAGGTGATTTCAAGGCTCGACTAAGTCCATGTGAGGTTATGGGACTGAGTCGTGGGATTGGACGGGGTCCGGGGGGCCTCGAGTGCGTTTCAGGGTGAATTCGGACCATTTTTCTTTGTTTTGTTGTTGCTGTCTTATGTTGTATCTGGTGTGCTATGCGATCGCGGTCCCTTGTGTGCGATCACAATGAAGGAAATTTGAGGGGCTGGAGTTTTTCCTTGTGCGATTGCAGTGGTGGTTGTGCGATCGCACAGAAGAAAAATAATTGAGGTGCAGGAATTGCCCTGTGCGACCGCAGGGATTGTGGTGCGTTCGCATAAGGGTGCATTTGGGGCATATGGAACTTGGCCTGTGCGAACGCGGGAGATGTGATGCGAACACATAGGAGGAAATCTGGGGGCATCATAGTTGGCCTATGCGATCGCAGAGCTTTTCATGCGATTGCATAGAGGGTTTTTCTAGGCAGTGTTTTAAAAACGGAATTTGTGGCCATTTCTTCATTTCTTCCTTGCTATGGTCGATTTTGGAGGAGCTTCAGGAGAGGATTCCTTCATGAAATGTCTAGGTAAGTAAATTCCTCCCGTTTTAAAGTTAAATACAAGACAATATGCATGAATTAGACATGGAAATAGGTAGAAAAATTGGGATTTTGGAGGAAAGACCTAAAAGTTTGTATTTTTGATTTCTACCACGAATTGAGCATGAATATTTGAGTAAATTGTATATTTGAGTTAGTAACGCTATGGGTATGGTATATTATTGAGAAATTTCGGATTCCGGGCACGTGGACCCGAGGACATTTTGGTCATTTCACTGAGCGGAGTTGGGAAATTATATAACTTAGAATTGTTGCAAATATTAGAGTATATTTTCATTGGTTTGTCATTGTTTGGATAGTTTCATAGCGTTGTGCTTGGAGTCATCGGAAGGGCTTGGAAGCCGGTTATGGAATTTCGGAGCGAGGTAAGTCTCCTTTCTAACTTTGTGAGGGGGAATTGTCCCCCTAGATGAACTAATTAAGTATGTGTTACTATCTGCGGGGGCTACGTACGCACAAGGTGATGGGAGTCCGTGCGTAGCTACTATTATGCCATGTCCGGATATCCTAGGACCCACTAGCATGCCTTACCTGTTGTACCTGTGATCTTGTCTGTAATGTTAGACTGCTAATATAATTAAAATTGTAATTGAATGACTAAGGAAGATTGAAGTTTATTTTCTTAAGCATCTAAAAAAAAGAGAATTGATTTCCTTTGCGGGCAATTGTATTTTCGGATAAGGTTGTATTATTTAACATTATAAAAACTTGGCAAGTGAATTTTGAAAAAGGATTTAATTACCATTTTGTGGGTTTTAAAAGAGAAATCGGTCATTTACTTGAGTATTTGTGTTCCCGACGTATTCGAGGTGGATTGTTTATTGTGCATGTCTGCATGTGACCACTTCGCAATTTACATTCCGCGAGCGGAGTGTTATTTTCCTCACTCTCATGCGGGCCGTATGCCACGGAGAGATTGAAAGAAATATTATGGTTCGGGCCGTTCGACCCTCGGCAGTGCACATAGATGATTATTATGATGGCTCAGGTCGGTTGTCCTTATCCCATATGTGCATGCTAAATTGTTAAATGCTTTTCATGATTTTTGAAGTGATAAGATATTTGGGGGAAAAACAAAGAAGAAATTGTGGATTTATGATATTTGGGGGAAAACAAAGAGGAAATTGTTTATTTAAGATATTTTGGAAAATAATGAGAAATTGGTAGCCGTTTGTTTATTTCCAGTTTTTACTTGGATTTCAGTGCCTTATGTATATGTTGATTTACTACCTTTACATGCCTATCGTGTTCATCTTATATTGTTAATTAATTTGCTGGCCCTTAGTGAGTGTCTAATTCGACCTCTCGTCACTACCTCTCTAAGGTTAGGCGGGTGACTTAATGAGTACACGTTGTTTTTGTACTCATGATACACTTGCTGTGCACTTTATTGCACAGGTACTTTCATAGCAATGTGGAGGATTCAGAGACTTAGGCGAGCTGCATCATCGGGAGGCGATCCGCAGCTGACAGAGTCTCCCTCGTACTGTATTTATTTTTATATTTTAATTTTCTTGTCCAATTTGTATTTCGGACAGGCTTTGTAATGATTGTATAAATTCTTAGAAATTGCTCATGTACTTGTGACACCGGGTTCTGGGATGTGTTGGGATATAATTGCTAATATGGAATATTCAAACTATTGTGTTACTCGACAGATTTTATTTAGTTAATGTGTAATAAAGTGAAAGGAAATGCCTTTTTCATAAACGTTAAAACAGGAAATTATTTCAATTAATTTATGATTTGACTTGCCTGACAATGATGTCCGGCGCCATCACGATCTTATAGATTTTTGGCCGTGACAACGCGGGTGACGTATACATACACATAATTTTTCAATGTTTAGGGATTTAACAGAGATTTTATGTAAAAGCAAGAACTTAAGCAATATAATTTTTGAACATAACTTCCCAATACTCTCATACAATTCAAGTATACTAGGCAAATCAAATACATTTAGGGACACATGTAAGGCACATAAAAGCATGCTTGTGAGTCCTAGAACTACCCAATATAACATAATAGTAGCTACACACGGACTCTAGTCACTTCGTGTGTGCGTAGCCCCCGCAAATAAGGACCTGCAATTATTTATAATCACCTATGGGGATAATTCCCTCTTACAAGGTTAGAAAGGAGACTCACCTTGTGTCGAACCTACTCTCTGAGTCAAGAACGCGCCCGAAACTCCAAACTTGTCACCCAAGGACTCGAAACTAGCCAAATGTTACACAAATAAATCAATTCATGCTCAAAAGTATGGAATTTCCCTATTTAGTTAACCAATTTAGCCTACTTTGCAATATCTCAAAATACACCCCCGGGCCCACGTGCTCGGATTCCGGAAATTTTCGAAGGAAACCCTTACCCATAGCCTAAGGATCGTTAATATATAGTTTTTGTATGATTCCATGGAAAATTTCGTGGTAATTTTCCAAATTTTCATTAAACCTAGGTTTTCACTCTAACCCATGATTTTCCACTAATTAGGAGGTTAATCTACCTAGAATTTCATGCATTAAAGTAATATTGAAGTAGAAATCACTTACCTTTCACTAGCTAGGTGGATTGGCCCTTTCCCAAGCTCCCTAAGTCGACAATGGTGGAAGAAAAATGGATAAAATGAACCTTTCCTGTGTTTAAAAGAACACATTGCCTGACAGTGGTTCCGCACCTGCGGCTCAAAGACCGCACCTGCGGTCTCGCACCTGCGAGCAAAAGCTCGAACCTGCGAAAATGGACGAGGAAGCCTGGGCCCGCACCTGCGGAGAGGAGACCGCACCCGCGGCTCTGCTCCTGCAAAACTTTGTCCGCACCTGCGAGAAATGGGCTGCCCGCTAGGGGCTGCACCTGCGAGGCTGGGACCACAGGAGCGGTCCCGCACCTGCGACTGGGCAACCGCACTTGCGGTCACACCAACGGTATACCTTGAAGCCTCTGGAGTGGACTGAAGGTGACTTCCTCAACGGTGTCCACTGGGTCCGAGTGCGGGATCTGAAAAACAATAAGATGTGTAGTGTAGCATCAGTACAATCGACCCCATGTACTGAGTAAGTGCGGAGCCTAACCTCGGCCGAAGTAGTGACGAGGCTAGACTTGACAACAAACGTTAACCTGTCCTATTCTACAACATATATCGTGGAAAACAAAGCAAGAGATAAACAGATACGTAGGGAGATACAGGAGCAGACAAAGGGGGTAACAAGTGTGATAGAGAAGTTAATTAAGTACATAGGAACAAACAAGAAGACAATTTCTCAGAAATATGCTAATGAAACAAATATAATGCCAGAAATGTAATAAATGGCACGGCATCACCCTTCGT
>ML425147.1:52308-132821 GCA_005239525.1 Nicotiana knightiana
CACATAGCATACGATACCTATTCCCTCACCAAATTTAGGCAAGACACTTACCTCGGGTCCAAAAATAGCAATCAAGCCTCTAACACCGCCTTTCCTTTTGAATTCAACTCCGGAACAACAATATCTAGACATAATTAACTTATTAACATTAATAATAACTCTTTAATACAATCCCATAGCCCAAATATACAATTCCTAGCATTCTTTCAAAAATATCAAAATTCGACCCCGGGCTTGCTTGGTCCAAACACGAGGCTCGAACCAAAACCCGATTACCCATACCCCCACGAGTTCAAATATATGATTTGTTTTGAAATCCGACCCCAAATAGAGGTTGAATTACCCAAAATCCCATAAACCCTAACTTTACCCAAATCCCCTAATTTCTACTTTGTTTTCATGATTTTAGGCCTAGATTCTAGTGATTAGCTGATGAAAGTGAGAGGAAATGATGTTAAGAACACTTACCTATGGAGCTATGGTGATGGAGGTCTTCAAATTTTGCCTAAGGAGAGTGGGGAAGAAGGTGGGTTGAGAACAAGGGACTGCGATCGCGGGGGTACTGGACACTGACCAAACCACTAGTGCACCATATAGTGTCAGCTAGCCAATCAACTTTTTTTTAGGGTAGGCCTATGATGCACAATGTGCTAATTTTTTCATGATATGCAAAGGCAAAACAACAGGAGAACATCTCCAATATGCTTAATAAAGATAGATCTTAAGAAAGCCTATGACATGGTGAGCTGGGAATTTTTGGAGGAAGCATTATAGGTTTTGTGTTACCTAAGAGATTCATACAATGGATTATGGTATGTGTGACTACCACTATATTCACAATAAAAAATAAATGGAGAAGGGCATGGCCACTTTGCAGGGAAAAGGGTATTGAGACAAAGAGATCCAATCTATCCTTTGTTATTTGTTTTAGTTATGGAATACCTCTCTAGAACTTTGAAGACTATCATCAGGTTGCCTGATTTTATTCCATCCAATGTGCAATGAGTTACAACAGACACATCTCATCTTCACAGATGATCTGATGATTTTTTGTAAAGGTACTGCGAACTCAGTAAATAGAGTCATGGAAGCATTAGATCACTTCCGCAAAGTCTCAGGCCTGATTGCTAATACGGAAATATCCAGCATGTTTTTAGCTGGAGCAGAAGAAGGAGTCAGGGACATGCTGCTGCCAAAAATAGGATTTGTACTAGGCACATTTCCTATCAGGTATTTAGGCCTACCTTTATCGCCAAGAAAATGGAACAAGATTGATTGCCAAAAGCCGATAAGGTAGATCACACATAGGGTAACTGTCACCTATTCTAAGCAGTTGTCTTATGCGAGGAGAATACAATTGTTAATGCAGTGCTCTTTTCTATACATAGTTTCTGGGGGGATGTCTTTATTTTTCCCCAAAGTGTGTTAAAATAGGTAGATAAACTATGCAGAGAATATCTGTGGGTAAAAACTAAGGGTCAGAAGAAAGTAGCATTTGTTGCATGGGAGAAAGTCTGCTGCCCAAAGAAACTAGGAGGTCTAAATGTGAAAGGCTGTAAAATATGGAGCATGGCATCATTATGAAAGTTATTGTGGCAATTGGTAATGAACAAAGAGTCCCTTTGGGTGCGATGGGTTAAGTTGATCATAATATTTGGACACATAGTCCTCCTATGGATAGTAGTTGGTATTGGAGGAAGTTAAACTCCCTAAAAGGAGAGATGCAAGGATGTTATTCACAAGATAGATACAACCTAACTTCAGGAGGTAGTTACTCTATAACTAAGAGTTATCTTGCTATGATAAATCATCAACCATGATTAGAGACAACAAATTTGGTATGGACTGTTGTGGCTCTACCTCGACACAAATTTGTCATGTGGTTGGAAATTCAAAGGAGACTACTTACCAAAGACAGGCTAACAAGGATGCAAATCCCTATGGAAAACATAAACTGCAGCTTGTGCAAAGAAGAGCAGCTGGAAACAAAGGAGCATCTGTTTGTCGACTGTGGCTGGATCAAAGCAGCTAGACAAGAGATCAACCAGTTGATAGGACAGTTAGTACATGAAGGAAATTTCAAGCTGGTGCTGGAAATGATTAAAATAAAGCATTGGAATAACTTTAAAAAAGAGATGATAACATCAGTTAATGGAGCAATGATATACCACACTTGGAGAGCTTGGAATTTAAAAATTTTCAAGGAAAAAATGTACATAGAATAGAGATAATAACACAAATTAAGAGGGAAATTATAGAGAGAGTAGATCATATGAGGATGTCAAAGAAAGCTTATAGGTGTAAGAGTTTTATCCAACGACTACTATGTAATTAGATATTGTTGAGTTGGGGGCCTTGATCTGTGGTCTGATTAAGGTTGCCTTATAAGTGTAATTATTTTGATGTGAATGGTAGTTTTACATCGTGACCAAAAAAAAAAAAGTTCAAACGCAACATAAAATTTGTTGGAAGGAGCAGAGGTTATCCTCATAACAATAGATACCAATGATCTTATACTTATCTGAGCCCCAAGATTTCAGTTCCTCTCCAACTATTTTTCTTCAAAACATAAAAGAATATCCAATTTGGCTTGATTCTAGAGTTAATTTATGCGATCTCTCCATTAAGAGTAGTACAACAAAAATGAGAGTGCACTGAATATTTCTCTTCTACATGATGTTAGGGACAGTGGTAATAAGCGAACTCTGTAAAATCCAAATTTTGCATTCCAGTACATACTCCATTTTGATTCAATGAATCCTGATTTTTTCTCAACTTCTACTAGGTTAAAATAGCACCGATATTGTTGGTTATCTACCCACAATGAGATAGTTCTCATTTCTTCGGTTCTAACATTAAACTTCAGTACGTACTATCTTCCGTACTATCGTCCGTCTGTTGTAGAAAGCATCGAATAAATAGACGACATTCTCACTAGCATTAATGGGTAAAAAGAAGTAAGATATGCATTTAATCTCTCTCCATGATTGCCTCATACTTCCTAGAGTAATAACTCATTGTCTTGTTGACACCTTTAATTTGGACCATAAAGTGTCTTTCAAAACTTTATGCCTCCTTTTATTTGGATCGTAACCCAATGAATAGTAACAACGATCAGTAACGTCTAGAAGAGGAAGAAATCGGAAGAAATATTCCTTCTCTTCTCTTGTACTAGGATTGAAAATAATATAATAGCCCAATGAAAACCTGCACTCCATAAAAAGGATAAAACCCATTTAACGTATGCAAATTTGCGACACCGCCCATTTCTTTAACACGATAAATAGATCGTCTAATCACCTTCTGGTCTATGGTGTAAAAGTTTTCTTTACCCATTATACATACTAAGAAGTTGGTTCTATTATCTGAAAGAGATTTAGAGCGATTTTGATAGACATCCACAAGATAAGGATCTAATACAAGAGACTTATAATATTTGGAGACACACTTGAAACACATTAAGAACTAACTTGTTGGATCAAATTGTCCTATTAGTTGCTACCAAAAGATTGGTTTACTTCAGAACTTGGTGTAGTTAATACCTGCAAGCTTTTTCTTTTTTCTTTCCTTTTTCTAGTAGGATATGTATCCGCTTGTGTTTATGTTATCCCAGTAATATACATATTCTGTAAGTATACTTTATTAGTAGAGACAACACCATGTGGTGTGGTGACAATATAATTATTTTCCCGTAGTGCAAGGAGTTAAGGAAGTCATCAATGTAAAAGTTGCACCAAGATGTTAAAACATCGACACTTCATAGCCCTATTTTTTTTAAATAAAGAAAAGGTGGACATGAACTCATGATAACAACTAGACTAACGCATATATAAGAAACTTCACAAACTTTAGTGCTTTTTGTCTTCTTCAAAGATCTAAGTTTCGAAGTTCAATATTAGCATCAAATTTGTCCTAAGGAGTAGCGGTTATCCGCCAGAAAAATTGTAACACGTTCAATTCCTCGACATGAAAGATAGAGGCTTTAGGTTGTCACAGCTTTAGGTCTAAGATCTAAAAGTTTTCTTGACCCCATGTGCGTAGGAATAATTTAGTTTTCTGATCAGGGTGAGATATAAAAAGGCTTTTAATGAACATCCATGAAATAAGGATGTAATACAGAGACACTTACAATATTTAGAAACACACTTTGATAAGATCCTAGATAGCCCAAAAAGAGCGGAGTATATTAAAGATGATCCCGAATTATCTAGTGGACTGGGGACTCGCTCCAAGTCCAAGAGCACCCGAGGGATTCATGCTAAGGAGATGCATGATCTTCAAAATTGACTAGAAGATGTTTGGAGAGTCACTTGGAGGATTCATGAAAAGAATACCATGTTTGGAGTCATGAGAATTGAAGAATCAAGATCCCAAGACAAATCGTGTGACAGAATTTCGCCAGTCGTTGGCTAAGGTTCAAGAGGGACTTGAAGATCCGAAAAAATAAGCCTCTGGAATTCAAGATGGTTCAACAATGTGTTACAGTTGGGGTAATGCAAGTTTTTTTTGGAAAATTAACTTATGGACTTTTCATATTTTGCCCATTGGGTATCCATAATAGCCGAGGGGTTATTTCATTAGCTACTTAGCATATTTTCAGGAAACTCTTAAGCGAGATTTGGAACCTTTTGGTTCGAGTTCAACTTTGGATTACCTGTTTTTAAAAATTGGGTTCTTAAGGGTAATCTTCTTCTCCTTTCTTTATATCTAGGGTTTTTAATCTGCCGTTCTTGGGAGGCGATCAAATAATTTTTCGATTGTTGCTTGAGACATTCACTTAGGGTTCTAGATTTTCTTCTGTATTTCATTATTCAGACTACTTTTGATTATATTAATCAAATATATCATTAGTTTTTCTTCAATTATTGTTGTTTTCATATTCTGCTATTTTGTTTTATCTTGGATCATATAAGTTGATATCAGAGTGAAGACTCGGGTATTGTTCTAACAAACCTACGTTCCTCATTCTTATATCAAGATCCAAATTAGTCAAAAAAAGGCAAAAGAAAATTATAGCTTTTTTCGACTAAACCCTAGTCGAGTTGCTTATAAAAAGTAAAAATAAAATTATTGAAGTATTCATCGTTGATTGTTGGGGGAAGATTACTTTTTGGGTAGAAGATTTATTGAGGATTCTTGTTAAGAACAAACTAGTGCTAGTTCGCATTAAATCGTTCTTAATATTTGCAATTGACTATTTCTTTTGTGCCAATTCGTTCGTGCATTTCTCATTATTTTCGTAGAAATATTTTTTGGCTCCCGTCCTTAGTCTTTATAAGTCTGTTCTTGATTACATAAACTCTACTCTTAAATTACTTCTAAGAAACTCAATCTTGGAAAGGTGATTTGCGGGTTGGATTCGAACTTTAACGATTTTCAAGGAGTGGGAAGAGATTATATATGAGTGAAAAGTTAGAACTCATAATTGTGAGAGAATGCCTGTCGTTGAGGACAGTATCGATGGCACTAAGGCACTAGCTCAGGCTGAAGGAACTAATGAAATATTACAAGTTATGATGCAACAAATGCAACACTGACTTTGCAGGTATAAACTTGGAAAGGGATAATCATTAAATACCATTAGCTCTGATACCCGCAGTACATCAAGGTCAACTCATATGCGAGGAGAGATCCACTACAAGTTAGGATACCTCCACAATATAGCATATATGACGAATTTGAAGATGATGATTTTGATGACAATATTGATTATGGCCGTCAAGGATTGAGCTAGGGGTAAGAGAGGAGCTAGGCATGGTAGAGGACTTGGGATGTGACAATGGAATCAACACAACCGAGATGATGGGGTTGATAGAAACTTGGGTAGCATTAAGATGAAAATTCCTTCTTTTGAGGGAACAACTAACCCAAATATGCATATTTGGTATTTGGAGTGGGAAGAAAAGGTAAAAATGAATTACAGAGTTCATACTACTCTGGGGAGAAGAAATTTCAATTGGCAGTTACTAAATTCAAGAGATTAGCCTCTTCTTGGCTTTAAAGAGCTGAGCTTGATCGTAGAACGCTTGGAGACAAACTGATTGAGACTTGGGAAGACTTGAATAAAGCAATGAAAGATAGATTTGTATCTTCACATTACCATATAGAGATTATCAAGAATTTACACAGCTTTGTGCAAGGTCCCAAAAGTGTTGAAGAGTACTAAAATACCATGGTGGTTCTTAGGATGAAGGCCAACGTAGATAAAGTCGAGAAAACCATTATGACTCAATTTCACATTGGGTTGAACAAGGACATTGCTTATCAGATTGAACTTTCTAGGGATTGACATTCTGTAGTAGGGATACTTCACTTGGCTACTATGGTAGAGAGTATACTTAGACAAAAAAAAAGTCATTCTCTGCTAGTTGGAATAAAGATAGAATTACTTGGAGATTTTCTTCGATTAAGAGTTGAGATGTAAAAATTGAAGTCAAGTCATCTCAATCAGCTGAAAAGAGTAAAAATAAGGTAGAGGTTAAAGAGGGAGGGAACTCTATTCAACCCAAAACTTAAAGAAATTCGAGTATTATTATTTTCATAGATGTCAGGGGAGAGGACATCTGCAATATGAATGTCCTAATTGAAGAGCTATTTTGATTAAGGAGAATGGAGAATATGAATCTGATGATGGTGTGCAACAATATAATGGAGAGGGATCCCCAAATGGTATTACTAGTTGTGATGAGAAAGAGCCCATGAACACAAAATTAGTTGTTAGAAAATTAATGGGGGTTCAAGTGAAAGAGGGTGATTATGATCAAAGGGAAAATTTATTCCATAGTAGATATAACATTGGAGGAAGAAGTTATTCCGATTGTAGATAGTGGAAGTTGCACTAATGTGCTAGTGTGTCTCTTGTTGAGAAGTTGGGTCTTAGGACTATAAGCATCCTCGCCCTACAAACATCAATGG
The DNA here is from genome assembly GCA_005239525.1 of Nicotiana knightiana. Classification (NCBI taxonomy): domain Eukaryota; kingdom Viridiplantae; phylum Streptophyta; class Magnoliopsida; order Solanales; family Solanaceae; genus Nicotiana; species Nicotiana knightiana. Next base: position 59,224 of record ML425147.1, read on the forward strand.
TTGAATGATAATGGGGAATTAAAAATGAACAAGCAAGTTCTTATTTGCTTCAAAATTGGGAAGTATATGGATTAAGTTTTATGTGATGTTGTACCTATGCAGGCTTGTCATCTATTGCTTGGAAGAGCATGATAATATGATATGAATGCACCGCATGAAGGGAGGAGTCATAGCTATAATCTTGAGTTGAAGGGTAAAAATATCTCTTGAAGCCTTGGCTCCACTTCAAGTGTATGAAGATCATAAAAGAGCTAAACAATTGGGTGGAAAGAAGGCGAGAGAAGAAAAAAGAGAGAATGAGTGTAGAGGTAAAATTCACTTGTTGAGACTGAGGAAAGTGAGGAGGCAGAAAAATTATAGGGTAGCCGAAAGAGAAAGAAAGTAAAGAAACCGAGTGATGGTGAGAGGAAAGAGGCGAAAAGAAGAGAGTTGAACCTTTTTGTAAAAGCCAAGGAGTGTGAAAAGACCCTTACTGAAGGAATACCACTTTTACTATTTTTGTATATTGGAGGTTATTTGAACACTAACGAACTCTCTAACTCTTTATCTAGTGATTTTATCTCTTTAATGCAGGAATAATGATGTCTACTCTAAGTAGCTACCTGAAGGATTGTCACCACTTAGAGGGATTAACACCAGATTAACTTTGTGTCAGGATTTATGATTCCAAATAATTCAGCTTATAAGAGCAATCTAGAGGAGGCTAAGGAGCTTCAAATGCAAGTGGAAGAGTTTCTAAATAAGGGGTTTGTGAGGGATAGCGTGAGTACTTGGATGTACCAACCATTTTGGTACCAAATAACTATAGGGTTTGGCGTATGTGTGTCAACATATCATCCTAGATTGGATGATATGTTGGATGAGTTGCATGGTGCAAAGGTTTTTTCAAAAATTAATTTGCAGAGTGGATATCATCAAATTAGGATGAATCCTGGTGACGAATGCAAAACAACCTTTAAAACTTAAAAATGGTTTGTATGAATGGTTATTCCTGTCTTTTGGTTAGCTAATGCACATAGTACATTTATGCGCTTGATGGATTATGTTTTGAAGTCATTTAGAGGTAAATTTTTTGTTGTCTATTTTGATGATATACTTATTTACGGTCATTCTTTGGATATCATCTTTTTCATGTTAAAAGTGTGCTCGATGTACTTAGGAAAGAGAAACTCTTTGCAAATCTTAAGAAGTATAATTTTCGTGTTGATAAGGTAATTTTCTTAGGGTTTGTTGTGAGTGGGAAGGGCATAGAGGTTGATAAGATGAAAGTGAAAGACATTAGAGAGTGGCATGTTCTGAAGAGTGTGTCAGAGATTAGGAGTTTTCATGGTCTCGCTAATTTTTATAGGAGTTTTGTTAAGGGTTTTAGTACCATAGCTGCTCCTTTGACTACAGTAATTAGGAAGGATAAAAGATATAAATGGGTTAAGGATCAAGATGAGGCTTTTGAATTATTAAAGAAGAAGCTTAGTTCAGCCCCTTCGCTACAACCTCCTGATTTTAGTAATACGTTTGAGGTTGAGTGTGATGATTCTAGCGTAGGCATATGTGTAGTTGTTATGCAAGACCAAAAACCTATATCTTACTTTAATAAGAAATTGAGTGGAGCTAACCTTAAAGTATTCTACTTATGATAAGAAGTTGAATGCCCTTGTGAGAGCTTTACCCAATTGGCAACATTATTTCTGGCCTAAGGAATTAGTAATTAGGACTGGCCATGAGGGTCTCAGCTTTCAAAATAGTCAGTCTAAGTTAAACAAAAAACATGCTAAGTGGGTATAGTTTATAGAGACATTTCCACATGTTATCTACTATAAGCAAAGATAATATTATGGTTGATGCACTTTCTAGACGATATGTTCTGATCAATATGTTAACTGCTAATTTGATACGATCAAGCATATTAAGAATTTATATGTTAGTGACTCAAATTTTAGTTGTAAGTACAAAGACGTGTCACGCCCCAACCTCGGGAAGAGCGACCAGCGCTCAACCGAGTGGATCCAGTCGAGCAAGCCTGTTAGACACTTTCTACCCAACTCACTCATGATCAAGAGAAGGCATGATTTTGTTATTTAGATAGTAGGAAGATCATATATACATTAATAAATCATATCATTGGTTAGTTAAATCATTCTTAAGGTTCAAAATACACACATGCTTATGATTTGAGTGGAACAAGAGTTCAAAACACAACATAATCCGTTTGACTTTTCTAGCACCCATGTACTACCCACATAGTGTCTACAGAGCCTCTAAAGATACAAAAGAGTGTTAAGATAGTGCCGGCAACAAGGCCCCCTCTATACCTCAAAACATGACAACAATATGAACAAAAGATACAATACATGACCCCGGGATAAAGTGGGGCTCACCGAGTCCGCTGGGAAGAGGATGCACCACTATCTGTGATCAACATTGTCTGCTATGAAACCACCTGTATCTATTTAAAGATGCAGTGCCCTCGGTAAAAAGGACGTTAATACTGTCGAATAATACTAGTATGTAAAACTAAACACCATCTCAATAGAATGAATAATAATAAGGGGGAGGGGGGGAGAGAAATAGTCAAGAATTTAATAAGAGCTTCAAATAGCACTAACACATCAAGTTAAGGATCACATAGGTTTCAAGTCAATTTCCCTGTTATTAGGTTGGGTGATCTTTAGTGCCGATATGCCACAATCCAAAAGACCACCGTGTTCTTATACGTAGTTCGATCTCAACCCGATCGGCTAGGTCATCTCATTTGAGACCATAACCACATTTTCAATTATCATTTTAGCACAGTCACCACCATGTGTGTGATATGGCGTCTGATCACGGCCCGATCGGCTAGGCCATCTCACATGAGATATCCCCCTTTCAATCAATCACCTCACTTCATATTTCTTTCACATTTCTCAATTCATTGGTACGAGTGGCCTCAATTAGAAAACATTCTTGGCACTTGGCTATATTTTATAATTCCAGATTCCTCTTTTTCACATTCAAACATCATTATCATCAACAACAATAAGGCATGTAAGGCATTAGTGCACATATGAGTAATTTTGGAGACTTTTCATACAATTTGGCATAACAATCCTCTATTCAATTTTGACATGAGGTCTTAACAGTTCTAACGCATATTCCACTTTTTGAACACATCCTCACATGGAAAGATGACATGACGAAACATTTAGAATAATTATTGAACATATATCCTTCAACACAAATACATTAGGAGTAGTCAATTCTAAAATGATCAATTTGGGACTTACACCAATTACACGAACACCGGGGGATTCGATTCTAAGAAGAAGGAGGTTCAACCAACATACCTTAATTGAGATTTCTTTAAACTTTAAAACATTCCTGAATTCTTAGCACTTCGATCTATTTTAGAAATATAATTGTATGACCAAAATTAGGAAGATGGTCATGATTCTAGCTCATTTGAGCACATTATCAAACACTATGTGTGCATTAATATTTTTAAAGCCCTTTTATGAAATATTTTACCATTCCTCAACCCATTCTCTATCATTCTTAGCTCACAACCTCCCCACATAACTTATGAATACATGCATGCAAGATATCAACCCCCAGACCGAATAATTGTCTTTCTAATTATTCCCTTTTTAGTAGATTTTCTAAATTAAAAGATAGGACATAGATTCTTACCTTTAATATGAGGACTTTCTTGATAATCTTCAAGGATTGAGCAAGAATTGTTGGATATTAGTATGAAGGTTACTTCCCCACCCTAAGAACTCTCTCTCACTCTAAAAGTATCAGCAAATGCTCAAAAATGGTCTATAGCATATGTTCTAACGGAATAGGGTAGGCTTTAAAAATCCCAGAAATGAATCCCCGTGCGACCGCGAAAGGTGGCCCTCGGAACTGGGTTGGCCTGCTTCACTCTGCGGCCTTTATGCGGCCCGCGGACCTGTTCTGCGACCGTATAATGCGCCGCAAAACCTCCCTCATAAAAAATCTAAGCATGATTATGCGACCAAAGTGCGGCCCGCGAAACGGTTATGCGGTCGCATAATTGGCCGCGAAATTGACCTCAAAATTGGCCCAAGAATCTGCTTCGTTCTGCGATCATTCTGCGGTCTGCAGAGTGATTATGCTGCCGCATAATGGGCCGCAGAAATTCCTATATTTGAAAACTATTTTCCTTCACCTCCTCAACGTACCATTCAATCCAAAAAGTCCGAACTGCAGCGAGTATTACGCCTAACCCGACATCACGGAACCCCGATTTTTAGGAAAATTTTTACGGGGCCTTACAAAGTGTGAGTTGGGTATGTTTGAGGGATTTCTTAGGGACGATGTTATTTGTTTAAGAAGAAAAAATGTGTGTCTCTAGATGTTCTTTGAGGAAATTATTTGTTAGAGAGGCACGTAGTGGTGGATTGATGGGGCATTTTGGATTTTATAAAATATTAGAAAGCCTGAAAATTTTATTGGCTCCAAATGAGGAGAGATGTAGGTAGATATTGTGGTAGATTTATCGAGTGTATTCAGGATAAATCTAAGGCTAACCGCATGGTTTATATACTCCATTGCCTGTTTCTGAGGGTCCTTGGTTAGATATTTTATGGATCTAGTTTTGGACTTAACTAGGACGAGGGTCCTTGGTTAGATATTTTATGGATCTTGTTTTGGACTTAACTAGGACAAGGAAGGGACATGATTGCATATTTAAGATGACAAGAAAGATGATGCGTCTTACATAGCTACACTATTTGTGAGAGAGTTTTTGAGGTACATGGGGTGCCTAGGTCCATTGTTAATGACGGGGATACTAAGTTTGTTAGCCAATTTTGGAGAACTTTATGGTTTAAGTCGGGAACTAAGTTATTGTATTCTACTACTTGTCATCTCTAAACCGATGGTCTGCTTGAGGTAGTCAATGGGACTTTGAATAGCATGTTGCGAGCTGCACTTAGGGGTAAATACACTTCTTGGGAGGAGCAGTTACCGTTGATTGAGTTTGCTTAGAATAAATTCGTTCATTCTTCCATGGGTAAGTCTACCTTTGATGATGTATAAGCTTTAATAAACTAACACCTTTGGATTCCTATGAGTGATGTTGTAAATGTAAATGGTAAGAATAGGGCTGAAGCATTGAAAAGGGTTCATGAGCAAGTGCGGTTGCAATTGGAAAAGACATATGAAAAGGTTGCCAATAGAGCTAATAAAGGAAAAAACAGGTTCAAACATGGTGATTGGTTTGATTTCACTTGATAAAGGAACAGTTTCCTCATAAATACAAGTCTAAGTTACATCCTCACGGAGATAGACCATACCAAGTTCTTGAGAAAATTGGCAACATTTCTTACAAGTTGGATCTTCAAGGTGAATTTAAGGTGAGTGTGAAATTTACTATTTCTGACTTATCTCCTTTTGATGTAGATATGCAGAATTCATGGACGAATCCTATTCAAGAGGGAGGGATTGTTACGATCCTAGATAGTTTGGGAAGAGCGAAGAATATTAAAGAAGATCCCGAATTATCTAGTGGACTGTTGACTCGCTCCAAGTCCAAGAACGCCTGAGGCATGCACGCTAAGGAGTTGCATCAGCTTCAACAATTGACTAAAAGATGTTTGGAGAGTCACTTGGAGGATTCATGCAAAGAATATCATTTTTGGAGTCTTGAGAATTGAAGAATCAAGACCCCAAGCCAAACCGTGTGACACGGTTTCACCAACCGTTGGCTACGGTTCAAGAGGGGCCTGAAGATATGAAGAAAATTAGCTTCTGAAATTCAACACGGTTCAACTGTGTGTTACGGTTGAGGTTACAGTTTGGCCTGGCGAGTTTTTTTGGAAAATTAACATTGGAACTTTTCCTATTTTACTCATTAGGTATTTATAATAGCCTATGGGTTATTTCATTAGCCACTTTGCATATTTTGACATAAGAAAACTTTTGAGAGAGATTTGGAACCTCTTGGTTCGAGTTCAACTTTGGATTACCTGTTTTCAAGAATTGGGTTATTGAAGGTAATCTTCTTCTCCTTTCTTTATATCTATAATTTCTAATTTATCTTTCTTGGGAGGCAATCATATAGTAGTGACGAAAGGGGGAAATAGCTTAGTCGGTTAGAGTACCGGTTTGTCACGCCAGAAGTCACGAGTTCGAACTCTATACAAAGGGCCTTTCCTTTCAAATGACAAGATCCCGGGATGACTCTAAAAGCTAACAAGATGATTCTGGTTAAACCGGGCATTCCTCATAGCAAGGAAAGATCTTTCAAAAATAGAATCAAGAGAAAGCGCTAGAATCGATGTAAGTAAGGGCTAAAAAGGTAGATTTCACGGTGTTCAACCCTTTCGAAGAGATAGATTCGAACCCCTACTCGGTCTAGCTGCCCCTCTTCGTATTTTATTTCTTAGCCTTTTCACAGACAATTCTGCAGTTAGACAGAGCCGGTCTGACCGATCCGCATCCCTGCGATCCTATTCAAAAGGCGAGCAACCCTTAAACAAAAAGGCCTAAGAGGGTTCTTCTTTATATATTACATAAGCCCTAAAGTAGGTAGCCCCGAAAGCCGAACTCAGCAGAGTGGGTTTTGGCTTATCCCTTAGAAGGGCAGAATCGAAGTATAGTGTTGAACAAGTAGGTGTAACTGTTGAGTTCTACGGCGGTGAACTCAACAGCGTCAGTTATAGTGATCCTGCTACTGTGAAAAAATATGCTAGACGTGCTCAATTGGGTGAAATTTTTGGATTAGATCGTGCTACTTTGAAATCCGATGGTGTTTTTCATAGCAGTCCAAGGGGTTGGTTTACTTTTGGGCATGCTTCGTTTCCGGTGGAGCGGTGAAATGCGTAGAGATCGGAAAGAACATCAACGGCGAAAGCACTCTGCTGGGCCGACACTGACACTGAGACTGAGAGACGAAAGCTAGGGGAGCGAATGATGTATAAATTCCCGTCCTCTTTCTTTTTTTCTAGAAAGGTTCTTTCTTACTTCTAACGAAAGGGCTTTTCTTCGATTTTTCAATCCGAGCGGTGCCACCCACCCTACCACCGATAGGCGGCCGTCCTACAACTGCCCGAAAAGGAACTGCAGTGATCTTGAATAGGGATCCTACATCGATAAATAGAATCCCTATAAAAATACTACTAGATCGAGCACCAATGATTTCGTATCCGGTCAAAATCTCGGCTAATTGATCGAAGTGGGTTTTTCGATTGTTGCTTGAGACGTTTACTTATGATTTTAGATTTTCGTCTATATTTCATTATAAAGAATATTTTTGATTATCTTAATCAAATATATTATTAATTTTGCTTCAATTATTGTTGTTTTCATATTTTGCTATTTTGTTTTATCTCGGATCATATCACACTTGAAATGTAAAAAAGACTTCATAGGAAGCCTAGAGAATACATTATGAATAATCTCTTCCCGTATTTTGGATTTTCTTTTTGCGGTAACAACTTTGTAGCCAGCTACACGAGGGTTAATAGCGTAGAACTTGTTTAGTTAATTACCAGCAAGCTTTTGGCGCTTCTTCCGTTTCCTTCTTCGATCTTTATGCTTTTTGTTAATGCTATCTCAGTAAAAGTTAATTGAAAATATTGTAAAATTAAAGATTACACCCAATAGCGATAACATAGTTTTACACATAGGCGCCGTATGCAGTGATTATCAACATACAAAATATATTTTTTATTTCTGTAAATTTATTTAGGATGCTTAAAAAGTATGTCTCTTCTATAAAAGAAAAAAAAAATCGTCATTGGGAAGCTAGGTACCATATTAATTTTTTTTCATAGTAGGTTAGGTTCAATCTTAAAAGTAATTTTAAGAAGAAAAAAACTAATATTCTTACTATTGACAAGAAGAAACTTGTGTAGTATCTCAAAAGGGGCTACTGTCCCTCATTAGTTAGTAAAGTTCTGTATTTCACTTTATTAACGGTTTCAATACAAAATGCTCTCTCAGAATGCGCAATTTCCTTATTTCTCAAAAGTAAAACATCATCACGCAAATCACATTCGAGGAAAATTTCCCTCCATATTATTGGGTTTATGTGCATTGTTAGGACATACATGTACATAAATAAGATCTAACTTGTTCGTCTAAGCGAGAGAGAAGTGTGCTAGAGGAACTGGGCATAAGCACAAAAGAACCTTAGGCTGACTAAAAACGATGATCTATCATTAGACGTTCCCATGGGAAACATGATTTGCCCCCTCTCCTTGATCCAAAGGCATATACTGTGCCATGATGGCGCGAATCTCTGAGTCCATGTATCTCTGCATACACAAGGTTCCACGATTTAGTGAAAGCAACAGCGAACAAGAAAACAGATTTAAAAAAAACTGTATTGTATCTGCGAGCCATGCATCGATGGATTTCATGCTAATTCCAGTAAAGGCTAAAAAAAAACTTGAAAAAGAAGAGACAAATATGTCCTAAATATGGTGGTTCGAGAGACATACGACATCAGAACAAACACTTTTTAAACACCTTTCTCTGTGACAGAGTATCAAGGAAAGATATTATCCACTCCAAAAGGAGATTCACTCTAATATCTAATCCAAAAGCTCTTAACTTTCTTGCTTTACCAATATGGTGGTATTTGGTGACACATCTGATTCTTGGAATCTCTTTTACTGGAACTTATGGTAAAGTAAAAGGAACTTGTTGGCTCCCCATAAGCCATCTATCACTCTATTAAATAAGGATTGAACAACTTCAATAGGTAATGCAAAATCCAAAAGGAAAAGCATCGCAGCAGATTTGGCTTCATTTTTCTAAATCGCTTTTCTAACAGCACTAGTTCTTAAGAAATCATTGTCAATTACTATGTAAAACTGGTTACTTAGAATTAGCATAACAATTCAAAAGCTTTTAGTTTTGTGTTTCCACCAGATGACGGTTGTCTGTCTTTGATGAACTGAGATTAAGAACATTGTACAAAGACATACCCGAATCCTATACTTGTACACAGCATATCCTACAACTGCTGCAACTGCCAAACCCAAGATGATAGTCCAAACAAGGCCCCAGCTGAATTCTGACTTGGAATTTTTGCCTGCAATTTTTCCAACAAACTTAGTCCCAGAGGAGATCGACGGACATGCAGCTTTGAGAAACTGTGGATCAAAGTCTCTAGCATGAGGTTGGTGAAATTCTATTACATTTAAAGAAGCTAAATCGTGCAAATATCCCAACCATCATATTTTTAAAAATTAACTAGCTTCATCAAAGCCAAGGATATGACAAACCCTGTGCCTATCATTACAAGTATACTTTCAACAAGTTGACAACTTCTTCAACTTACTTATACACGTGTCATGTTCATGCATGTACAACAAATTGCCGCCGCAACTGCAATCAAAACTACCCCAAGTGTTCTTGCATTTGCACTCAGGACACTGGCATGCCAGCTTCTCCTTGCATTCATCAATATCTGAAGAAGGGCCAAAAATGAAGAACTTGAAGTATTACAAGATTATTGTTAAGCAAAGACGCTTTAAATAGAGAGCAACACTGTTCCGACTCCAACCTCTCTGGCATATACAGATCAATGTGTTCCTAAAGACAGGAAGTTAAAAGATATGGTCTCGTGGAAAGAGAAAGGTGCAAATATTTTTGGGGCAATTAAACGAGTCAGAATCCAAACTCAAGGAAAACAAAGAATTAAATGCTGAAATGCTCTCCAAAGAACAAAATATATCGAGAACTGATACATAGTGAACAGTCTTACATACCTTCACAACTGTTCACTCCATCACCTTTGAATCCTAGTGGACATTTGCAACCCTTTGTGTGATCATCCTGACAAGACAAGGATAAGATATATAATGCTCTGTCTACAGAAAGTCATTTGAGATAAATGCCTTACGAACCCGACAAACAAAAACATCTCAAATTATGAATCACTGCTCAAGTAAAAACCAGAAGGAAGGAAGCTGCTTAGGGCATGCCATCCAAGAATGAAAAGAGTTAAGGAGGGCAATTCAAAAGGCAATGCTAATCATGCTTGAATACAGCCTCTTACAAAGCAAGCAGAATATGCTCTGCCATCTTGAGTCCCTTTCCAACAGCCTCCATTGTTTATTTCACATCGCAATGCTCCAGATGCTGTCAAAACCACAAGCTCTAGAGATTAAGTCTCTGAAGGCAACATGCATGCATCACAACAACGCCAATCGTTGTGTAATAAAGATGATGACAATTAATGCACGAAAAACTCACCTTCGCAGTGAGTATAACCATCACCAACAAATTTTACTCCTTGAACTATGGGGCATTCACATACTCTACCACGGAAAGTATCCTGCACCACAATTTCGCACATGGAACAGAAATTGAACAAGCAGAAAATAAAACTGGAACTCAATGAAATAATGTTTGTCATATAGCAGCCCATTGATAAGTAACTCTACCCGGCACGCAGTAACGTTAGCAGCCTTGTCCTGCCAGCACCCACCATTTGATTCTAAGCATTCATTTGTTTCTATTTCTGCAAGCAAGTACCAAAAACAACTTTAGAATACTACCTTGTTGAAAGAATGTATAAACTACAAACTAGCTGGCTCTGAAAACCTGTTTCAATGGAATAATCAGAATTTGACATAGCAATTGTACCTAACACAGTTTTTATCATATCAATATTTAAAAGTTAGAATACGTCGGATAGGCAAAAGCTAGATCTGCAAAAATTTATAGAGATAATATTCTATCACTTCTCATACTATCTTCTTTTTTTGAGAAGGTAAGCACAACTTATATTTTCACCAGTCTTTGATTCAACACCATTGGAGATGCAAAAAAGAACAGAGGAAGATCCCACCAGTAACAGACATTTCTTTCAGTCTTCTGTCCCATCTTAAAGAAAAGCCACAAGCAGCAGGAAGCTGATACCAAATAATTATTGTCTTCAAGATGAACAAAAAAAAGGAACAAGGAAAATGACCTTCAGTTAAGCAAATTGCAGGCTCTGTTGTCTCCTCAAAACCTGAACAAATTGCCTTGAGGACTGCTCCTTTGTCCAGCTTACCTAAGATGAAGATAAATACTCCAAAATAAGAATCTTTCTATTTAAGTTGAACACACTTTAACTCTAAATCAAACGAGGTATACCTCTGTACTGTCTATTGTTTATAACCAAAGTTGGCAAGATAGTCACATCTCCACGAGCACCCTTACCTATCTGAAAGAAGCAACGTAAAAAGTGAAAATTCAATCAAATAAAAGGGTGTTTGGCTAAGCTTATAAGCTGGTCAAACTAGCTTATGAGCACTTTTCGACTTATCTACGCGTTTGGTAAAGTTAAAAGTACTTATAAGTCAAAAATAAGCCAAAAGCCATAAGCTGGTCACACCCAGCTTATGAATTTTTTAGCTTATAAGCACTTTAAGTTTGACCAAGATTTTTACTATTTTATCCTTAAAATATTCCTTTTTAGAACAAAACTCCTACATCGATAATCGCTACCTCAAGTATTTTTTCAACCTAAACGGGGCCACTTCAAGTCTACAATTTTCATTGACTATTTAAGAATAGCAAATTCTCTATTCCTTAGCATATTTGTATCAATGTAATTGTGTATTAATCTTTGAACTGTATGTAATAGATGAGGACATCTCAATTTTTGGTGTATTGCTTTCTAAGTGTTGTGGTGATGAAAATAATGTTTGTTTCTCTTCAAATATTTTGTCCTATTTAAGTTTATTTTTTACTGAAAAACTTTTCTCAATTTATTAATTATTACCCCCTTTGTTCCAATTTATGTGAATTTGTTTGACTGGGCACGGAGTTTAAGAAAAATTGAAGACTTTTGGAATTTGTGGTCCTAAACAAGTCAAAAAGGGCTCAGAGTATTTGTGTAGTTATAAAAGCATCTCATTAAGGGTAGAATTGAAAGTTTAAGCTAAATTATTTCCAAATTTGTAAAGGAGTCATTCTTTTTGGAACGGACCAAAAAGGAAATAAGGTTCACATAAACTGTAACGGAAGAAGTATAGCTTATCATTATATGCTTATCATAAAATAAATTATATTTATCATAAAAATTATCTTATCTAAGCACAGTTGTATTTCAAATAAAATGACAAATAGGATATTTTGTATTTGAATAGATCTGAAATCTAAAATTTTGAAGAAATTACGGCCTTAGAAGTGTAAGCAGTTCTAAGGTTATTTAAGTCTTCTAACAGAAAAAGAGCTTATCGGCACTTCTTATCAAATACTGCAGCAACTTTTTATCAATTTCAGCCCTTGTATCCAAACACGTAACTGCTTATTTATTAAATCAATTTCAGCACTTAAAAGTGTTTTTCATCCCCTAATGCTTATCAGCTACTTCAAATCAGCTAATCCAAATGGGCTCTAAGTCAAGGAGGCAATAAAGAAGAGTTGTCCTATCACTTCTGCACGAGAGACACACCTGTGAATCCTGTTCAGCCTTTAGAACAGGGTTGTCAGTATCTGCTTCAGGATCTCCGACACATTTTTCAATCTGTTTGACGTCAAAGCCTACAAAGTCCATCGAGATAAAAAGAAAATTTTAAGATATCATTTCAAATTTCCATAAAGGGCAAGGAGAACCAATTAAAGCACATGCACCGCATAACAAGGCACATATTCGTCTAGCCATGAGCAGCAGAGACCTTAGCTAGCTCCGGAGAGAAAACATGGAGGACTCTCATTTGGCCCATATCTGATACTTGAACGGTTGAACCAACTTAAAATCTAATGGCATTAGTATACAAGCGCATAACAAAAACTATCACATGCTATTGGATTAATCATTATCATATGGCTAATTCTTTCAGACTTGTCAATTGAGACATCAATGCGAAAACAAAAGTAGCACACAAGAAAGAAGGTAGATTCAATTGCACATATATTAATTTTCAGCCAAACAAATCCATGTAAGTTCAAGCAGGATAATAAATATTTTTGGATCCCAAGTTCAACAAAGCTATGATCTTTCGGTGGATCACAAAAATTCGACAATAATGACGACAGCTTCTAGTTCTTAGAGCTCATGAACAAGGATGAGAAGGACATGAATACCACAAAAAGTACAGTTACTAATGACCAGCAACGTCACATTATAACAACAACTACAAACAACAACAATCCCAGTGTAATCCACAAGTGCGGTCTGGGGAGGGTAGTATGAATGCGGACCTTCCCTACCTTGAGAAGGTAGAGAGGATGTTTCCTATAGACCCTCGGCTCAATGAAAGAGTAGTCAAAAGGAAATACAGCAGTAAACAGCCTTATGACATCATCAACACCATATGCACAATAGTAAAGCAATGCTGTGCATAAATTGAAAACATCAGCGAAAATATGAAATCAAAGAAACTCCAACCTACCAAGTGACTTAATTACTTGATCTGCACATTCTTTCGTGTATTTCTTCTCTTTCATGGGGCACCGTATTGCAAAGTCAGTGACATAATCCCACCACATCCAGGGTTTTCCACTTTCATTGGCAACCTTGAAAAAACAAGCCTGCCTTAGGTTTTGCAGAACAACATCCTTACCATCATAACCTTTACTGAAGTCTTGCTCAGGGTCTGGAGCACAGTATCTGCCATGATTGATACACTGAGACTTGCATTGCTTGCTCAAAATAAAAGCCTCTGGGCAATACCAAGTTATGTAATGGGGAGTAAACTGTGTATAACCCTTCTGCTCAAGTATCTGGGCAGCCCCTTTGAAGTTTTTGACAAACTCTATCTGGCTTTCACACTTGGGGCCACACTCATCATTACTGTTGGTCCAAAATTCATACTCCACTCGTTCATCAGGATGCGGAAGAGCCTCTCTCCAATCGAGGTTTATGTTAACCATTTCACCTCTAGAGAGTTCCTTCTTGATGCTATCCCCAAGGGATTTGCTAATTAAAGCCGATGGAATAGTTATATTTTGCAAATAATCTGCCTGTGCATCCTCTTCCTCAGGGGTGTCCATGGTAATTAAAGGTTCAACACGGTCATCAGCAACAAGAATAGCGCCTGCTCCAGCTCCCTGAGCATTCCAAGCCTTCAGTGTGAAATAGCAATCTGCCGGAACAGGAACAAACAAAGAACACGAAAACACGTGTTAGATGTACACAATTTAGACGAGCTTCCAGATAATCCATGATGACAACAACTACATACTCACATAAGTTAATGCAAGTGGATATATTGTCTAAATTTGTCTCAACATGAAACTAGTACAATAAGTTAACAAGCAAAATCAGCCAAACACAGAGAACATGCATATAAATAGTACTCCTTCATTGTTTATTACAAGAGCCAAATAAATCCATCCCACAGTTGCAGCCAAATGAATCCATCCTCACAGTTGCATTACATTATTTAGGCCACTTCAAAGGCATCAGAATCATGTGAACTATATTTCTATGAGCAATAGCTTCCAATTCTACAAATCACCGAGTAAAAGCTCGTATTGGGTTTAGGCTTGCCTGTTCTTGCATTTTCAGAAAAGAAAAAAAGGCCAAGGCATTTCTTAAACAGGCGTAAAACTTGTCATGTTTTATTAACATGGTCTATATCTGATAGAGTAATTCAAGTGGAAGAAGGCTAAAATAAGATAATATATATGAATGCTACTCTTCTTATTATGTGAACAGAAAACAAAGTTTGTTAACTGAATTAGCAGGAACCCCATTTAGCAGAATATTAAGACTTAAAACCAAGTAGCATTGACTTAACGCCAATTCGAAGGCAAAGAGAAATATTTGAAAAGTTTACCTCCTCTATCAACAAGAAGGAAGACAGGCATGGCACCAGGCTTAGATTTGAAGGAGATATCAAAATCTGCAAAATTCTTACAAGACTTATGATTAGCTTTTGGGTACATAACAATACCAACCATGGTTCCTCCATATTGTGGGACACCAAAGTTCCCAATCGCACACTCATACACATCTTTGATTGAGCTCGGTGACGTTACTCTCAAACTGTTCTTCTCCACCACAAATCTACCCAAACAAGACCCACACAGCACACAAAAAATACACACTAAAAACCCTAACTTTCCTTTCATCTTCACTTCCCTCAATCAGATAGAGAAAAATAAAGACGACCCAGATCAAGAAAAGTCAAAATTCAACCTTTAACAGCTGCTAAACCTACAAATTTACATGAAAAATCAAATCCTGCTGACACCCAGATCATAATATTAACGATCTAGCAAATTTTCACCCTTTATACCCACTGTAAGGTAATTTATTGACTATTAGGAGAAGAATAAGGGGAAAAAGCTTGGGTCTTTGAACAAGTAAAGAGGAGAAAAAACTTCACGAGGAAGAAAAAACAAAAGGGTAAAGACCAAAGACTGGAGTCGTGTAAAATATGCTAAACTGAGGAAAGCTACGTGTATAAACAAAATTATCAGTGATAGAGATATCTGCTTAAGTTTTCATATTTACTTGGTCCTTTTGGGATGTGGATGAACTATTAGCCCTAAGATAAGTAGAAGATGTAAGCCTTAAGTAATTGCAATTGTACTAATGCTCACGATCATAATAATTATTAGTTCAATATTGGACCTTGGAGGAAAAAAAATTATGTCCACAACATTTAAGAACTACATTAGCTAGTAGTTCCAGATTGGATCTTTAAATTAGCTTGGAGTGAATGTTGTGATTTGAGCTAAGATATTACTTTAAATTTAGATTAAATAAGTAAATTGTATTAATGCTCACAATCACAACAATTACTAGTTCAAGATCGGATATTCGCATTAACTTTGAAGTGAAAAATTGTTGAGTGAGAATCCAAAGTATAGTAAAAATCAATTTAAAGAACCAAAGTAGCGTGTACACACACAAAAAAAAAAAAAAAAAGGCGCACAGATTTAAGTTTATTTTTCGAAAGGCTTTTGTTTATTGAACGGTATATTAACAAAGATGGTTATTCTTCTTCTTTCTTTGATGAATTCCGTTCAACGCAATCAAGGAAATATAAATATTCTTCATTTTATATACGGTAGAAATCGAGACTATCCAATTTTACATTTTGATCGAGATTGGAACGTTGCATCGAAGAGTTGAGACGTTGAGTCTGAAATCGAAGCCTTTCTCCAGATCGAGGTCGATATCAACTGGGGCCATAAGAGATAGACTCCGAGTAATATCGAGATAGCTTTGTAAAGTAAAGAGCGAGATATTCGTGATTGATCGAGGATCGTGGCGTGAATCTCAGAACAGATCAAATCTATAGCGGTTAATCAGTTATTTATACGATTTCCTACTTTAATTAGAACTATACCTTAATTAGGATTCCTCTACTATATAAAAAGGAATTACATTCATTTATAACCATGATTATTCACTGATAAAAGACTATACAATCGTTTCTTTCTTGCTTATAGCTTTACTTACTGTTCATCTGAATTGTTCACCCCTTATTGCTCTTACATTATCACCTCGAGATCACTTCAAGTCGAGGTCAAGGTTTAGCTTATATACTGGTTTGGTTTATTTTAGAGTTCAATTCAGTCATCTATTTTCTCGTTTATTAATTGGTATTGGACGAAATCACATATCCTTAAAACCACTATACAAGTTTAATTGTTATCCGAATTTTAGGGTAATAGTTTGGCGCCCACCGTGGGGCTAAGGATAATAGTGATTATTCAGTAATAATTCTGATTACACACACTATTTTACGCTTGTTCTTGTCAAGTATTTTTACTTTCAAGTTAAAAACATGTCAAACTCACAAAACGCACCCATTCATGGTGATAATGGCCTCGGATTTCACGGGGAAAATGACAATGTAATTGCTCCAGGGATCGAGGTGCCACAAGCTGATCTCGGGGGAGCACCAGTTGCCAACCCAGTCGACGTCAGTGCGCACAATGCTTTGAACGCGAACCTGGGCGCAGACTCCGAAGGGAGTGTACGCAGAGAAGGCCGATCTGGCGGCCAAGGTGCACAGGGCGGAAGAGATGGACGAGTCAATCTCTAGGTAATATTCAAAATGCTACAAGCTCAACAAGCCGCTATTGCACAGCTACAAAATCAACATAGAACTCCAGGTGGGGTCGAACCGAAAGTCACCCACCGGACCGAGCAAGTACCAGAAAGGTCGAATAATAATGAATCGGGGACTGATCCTGCAATAATGAAAATGCTTGAGGAGCTCACCAAAAAAATTGAGTCGGGAGAGAAGAAAATTGAAGCAAATGATAAGAAAGTGGAAACGTACAACTCCCGAGTTGATCAAATACAAGGGGCACCGCCAATTTTGAAAGGGATGGATTCGAAGAAATTTGTACAGAAGTCGTTTCCTCCATGTGCGTCTCCGAAACCCATCCCAACAAGTTTCATATGCCAACATACCTAAGTACAATGGGACCATCGATCCCCACGAGCATGTCACCTCCTATACATGCGCCATCAAAGGTAATGATTTGGAAGATGATGAGATCGGATCTGTTTTATTGAAGAAGTTTGGAGAGACACTATCGAAGGGGGAAATGATTTGGTACCACAACCTACCACCAAATTTCATTGACTCATTTGCCATGTTAGCTGATTCTTTTGTAAAGGCACATGCCGGGCCATAAAGGTTGCGACGAGGAAACCGAACCTTTTCAAAGTAAAACAGAAGGATAATGAAATGCTTAGGGAGTTCGTGTCCCGATTTCAAATAGAACGTATGGAGTTGCCACCAGTCAGAGATGATTGGGCTGTACAAGCCTTCACTCAAGGATTTAATGAACGAAGTTCGATAGAATCACGTCAACTGAAGAAAAATTTGATCGAATATCCGGCAGTGGCCTGGGCCGATGTGCATAATCAGTACCAATCGAAGATCAGGGTCGAGAAAGACCAATTAGGAACTCCCTCCTGTTCCGTATATTCGAATAGGTCCTCAGCCAGAAAATAGAGGGACATCGATAGGGAGCGTCGACCAAACAAAGACCGATACCAACCATACATCGCAAATCGTAGGAATTGCGGCCCTGGACGCAATACCACCCGAAATGACCGAAAAAGTGATCGAGGACAGAGTTATCGGGGACTTATGAGCAAAAGTGTTTTGATAAGCATGCCGACCCCACAGAGGCACCTCGATTGCCGGAGTATAACTTTAATGTCGACGCATCAGGTATTATATCGGCAATCGAAAGAATTAAAGATACCAGATGGTCGGGGCTCATACATACCAATCCTTCCCAAAACAATCCCCCTATCTGATGTCTAAGTATCACGGCATACATGGCCACAGAACCGAGGATTGCAGGCAACTAAGAGAGGAGGTAGCATGTTTATTCAACGAGGGTCACCTTAGAGAATTCTTAAGTGATCGAGCCAAAAATCATTTCAGAGAAAGGGACACCAACAGGAAAAACGAACAGGAAGAGCCACATCATGTGATCCATATGATCGTCGGCGGGGTCGATATTCCATAAGGGCCCGTCTTCAAACGCACTAAAGTGTTGATTACTAGGGAGAAACGAACTCGAGATTATGTGCCAGAAGGCACCGTATCATTCAACGATGAGGAAGTAGAAGGAAACTCTCAACTTCACAACGACGCTATGGTAATTTCTATCTTTATGAATAACGTTCAAGTTAAGAGTGTTTTAGTGGATCCAGGTAGCTCGAAAAATATAATCCGATCGAGGGTCATGGAGAAGCTCGGCCTACAAGACCAAATCGTGCCCGCAGCTCGGGTCCTGAACAGTTTTAACATGGCCAGCGAAACAACTAAAGAAGAGATTATTTTACCAGTAAACGTGGCCGGAACTATTCAAGAAACCAAGTTTAATGTAATAGAGGGTGACATGAGGTACAAAGCCCTACTCGGGAGGCCATGGATTCACAATATGAGGACAGTCCCTTCGACTCTCCACCAAATAATGAAATTCCCTACATCGAACGGGGTAAAAACAGTATACAGGGAGCATCATGCTGCAAAGGAAATGTTCGTCGTCGATGAGGTAATACCGATATCGGCACTTTCAACATCAAAGGGATCAGACATCAAAGGAAAACATGAAGCCAAATAGCAATCACAGACACCATCCTCGACTGAATGGCAGAAGAAAGAAATAGATGAAGAAGAAGACGACGATTATTGGACCCCTCAAACCTTCGTTGTTCCAGAAGATTCCGACGCCACAAAATCAACAGTCAAAGAGTTAAAACAGGTCATTTTGATCGAGTACCTGCCCGAACGAAAGGTATACCTAGGTACGGGGTTAACCCCCGAACTCAGGAAGAAACTCATTAAATTTCTTATTGATAACATGGATTGTTTTGCTTGGTCCCACTTAGACATGACATGGATCCCACCAGAGATAACAAAAAATTGATTGAGTCTGAACCCGAAGTTCAGGAAAGTGAAGCAAAAGAAAAGGCCCCAGTTCGAGGTAAAACACGCATTCATCAAGGACGAGGTAACTGAACTTCTCAAAATAGGATCCATTCGGGAAGTAAAATATCCCGAATGGCTAGCAAATGTAGTCGCAGTCCCTAAAAAAGGGAACAAACTTAGGATGTGTGTAAATTATAAGGATTTAAATAAGGCATGCCCCAAAGACTCTTTTCCCCTTCCTAACATCGATCGTATGATCGACGCCACGGCCGCCCACGAGATCCTTAGTTTTCTCGACGCCTATTCCTGGTACAACCAAATTCAAATGAACCCGGAAGATCAGGAAAAGACTTCATTCGTCACTAAGTATGGTACATATTACTATAACGTAATGCCTTTTGGGCTAAAAAATGCAGGCGCTACCTACCAACGCCTAGTAAATAAGATGTTCGAAGAACAAATAGGTAAGTCAATGGAATTATATATTGATGATATGCTAGTTAAGTCCGTGCGCGCTGAAGACCATTTGACACATTTGCAGGAAACGTTCAAGATAATGAGGAAATAAAACATGAAGCTCAACCCTGAGAAATGTGATTTCGGGGTCGGTTCGGGAAAATTCCTCGTCTTCATGGTGTCAAATCGAGGGATCGAGATCAACCTCGATAAAATCAAGGCTATCGAGGACATCATTTTCGTAGATAGCGTCCATACAAAGGCTAACAGGGCAAATAGCTACCTTAGGTCGATTTATCTCGAGATTATCAGATCAGAGCCATAGGTTCTTCTCACTACTCAAAAAGAAGAACAATTTCGCCTGGACCCCGAAGTGCCAACATGCGTTAGAAGAATTGCTTAATACTCCAAATGCAGATGAAAAGCTCTACTTATACTTAGCGGTCTCAGAAATCGCGGTAATTGGTGTCCTAGTTCGAGAGGATAAAAGTACGCAATTTCCTGTTTATTATGTAAGTCGAATTCTAGGAGAAGCAGAAACTCAGTATCCACACTTATAAAAATTGGCACTAGCTCTAATAAGTGCCTCTAGAAAGCTAAAACCATATTTTCAATGCCACCCAATATGTGTGTTAACCACTTACCCGCTTCGTAATGTCTTACATAAGCCCGAAATATCGGGCCGATTGGCCAAATGGGCCGTCGAACTCAGTGGGTATGGTATTGAATATCAACCCCGAACGACCATCAAGTCTCAAATTTTAGTAGACTTCATGGCCGACTTCACGCCAGATCTCGTACCCGAAGTCGAAAAGGAACTTTTGTTAAAATTGGGTACATCATCAGGGTGTGGACCTTTTTTATAGATGGCGCTTCGAATGTGAAAGGGTCCAGGCTAGGCAACGTTTTGAAGCCAACCACGGGCAACACTATTAGACTGTCTATCAAACCTTCTAATTTGACTAACAATGAGGCCGAGTATGAGGCCATGATTGCAGGTCTGAAACTAGCTAAAAGCTTGGGAGCAGAAGTCATCAAAGCCAAATGCGACTCCCTGCTGGTAGTAAACCAAGTAAACAGAACCTTCGAGGTTCGAGAGGATAGAATGCAAAGGTATTTGGATAAGCTGCAAGTGACATTGCATCGTTTTAAAGAATGAACTTTGGAGCATGTAACTCGAGAACAGAACAGAACATTGAAGCCGATGTCCTTGCAAATCTGGGATCATGAGTGGAAGACGACAAAATCAGCTCGGGGACTGTCGTTCAACTCTCAAAGTCAATAATCGAAGAAGGTCACACTGAGATAAACTTCACAAGCCTAACCTGGGATTGGAGGAATAAATATATTGAGTATTTGAAAAACGGAAAGCTCTCATCGGACCCTAAGGAATCGAGGGCTCTACGAACAAAAGCTGCTTGATTCACATTGGCTAATGATGGAACATTGTACAGGTGGATGTTCGACGGACCGTTAGCAGTATGCTTGGGACCAGGGGACACTGATTATGTCCTACGAGAAATTCACGAAGGTACTTGGGGGAACCACTCCGGTGCCAAATAACTAGTTCACAAAATCATCAGAGCTGGGTACTATTGGGCCAATATGGAGAAGGACACTAAATAATTCGTTCAAAAAATGTGATAAGTGTCAAAGGCACGCATCAATGATCCTCCGGCCCGAAGAACAACTCCATTCGGTCCTATCCCCATAGCCATTTATGAAATGGGGGATGGATATCGTCGACCCTTTGCCATTGGCCCCAGGTAAAGATAAATTCATTTTATTTATGACTGACTATTTTTCTAAATAGCTTGAAGCACAGGCTTCCGAGAAAGTCAGAGAAAAAGAAGTTATAGACTTCATCTGGGATCACATCATATGCCGATTCGGGATACCTACCGAGATTGTATGTGACAATGGAAAGCAATTCGTCGGTAGCAAGGTAATAGAGTTTCTCGAAGATCACAAAATAAAGAGAATCTTATCGACACCATATCATCCTAGCAGAAATGGGCAGGCCGAATCGACGAACAAGACCATTATTCAGAATCTGAAGAAAAGATTGAACGATGCCAAGGGAAAATGGAGAGAAATTCTACTCGAAGTCCTTTGGGCATATCGAACAACGTCGAAGTCCAGTACGGGAGAAACATCGTTCTCCTTAGTATACGACGGAGAAGTCTTGATCCCGGTCGAAGTCCGGGAACCCATCGCCATATTTTGATACACAACGGAAGAATCAAATCACGAGGCTATGAATACTAGCCTCAAACTATTAGATGAGAAATGAGAAGCTTCCCTCGTTTGAATGGCCGCGCAAAAATAACACATCGAAAGGTATGACCTTCTCCTTTTCATTTACATTTTACACTAACCTATTTTCAGGCGCTCCAGCGAAGGTATCGAAGTGCTCATCAAGCAGGAAGATATTAGGACCTTATATCACGTGTTGTACTTTTTTCCCCCTCAACCGATTTTTATCCCAAATGGATTTTTTTGACAAGGTTTTTAACGAGGCAACCACTGCTCGTGCTGACTTAGAGTATTCGAGGTTTCTTTACAATCAACCTCGAATACTAGGGGGCATCACCCTCAGATGTTATATTTTCAAGGAAAATACTTCACGTCGAGTGTCTCGATAAAAAAACTTTGTAACGGGCCAAACAGTCAAATGAACCATGTCCATATAGATTATTCCAGCCCTAACGGAAAAACATGTATGCTTGTATGAAGTATCCAAAGAAGTACTTTTCCTTACCAGATATCTTATGCCTTAATGAAAATTTCTACTTTACAAGCACCATACTTATGAATTCTTGTGAAAACTGGCTCAAGGGCCAAGTACAACTACACCTCGAACGATCAACCCCATACTCGGGGATTGCCGTTTAAATTCAACATGTTCGAATTATATAACTTCGACACCATAAGACCTCAAAGAGGCAAACCCAGATTTATAGGCCAAGGCCACCATTCTCGGGAACTAACATTTTGAACAAGTTCGAAGTGTTATGGAGAAAATAAGCCCAAGAGGCATACCCAAAGGCTACGACCAAACTAACGCGGCTCGGATACGTCTGAATCCCGCAATAAAAATAGGCCTTCGAATTCTTTGAAAAATCGGTTAAAAAGGCTACCCTTGGCAAAATAATCAAAGGGCTTCGATAATATCAACCCTCGAAAAACCTTAAGAGGTATCGAATTATTTAAATACAAATTTGTGCTAAGGTATAAAAAGTAAAGAGGTTTCGATCAATATTAAACTGTCAAAAAACCCAATGGGTAAGAAATTCATGCTAAGATATAATGAAATTTTTCTTAAGTCTTTCAGCCGAAAAGGGGAAAAGCCATTCTTCTAAGGCCATATCGGCCCGATTCAAAGAGCCTAAGGGCCACTACATTTTAGAGTTCGAGAATACGTTCTCACTCAATTCAGACCTAAGGGTTCCACTACTTCGGGCTCGAGTAAAAACTCACTCGACTACTTCGAGAATCCGTTCTCAATCAATGCAAACCTAAGGGTTCTATTAATTTCGAGTTCGAGTTTTACTCGAACTTGACTATGAAAGCAGTATTGTTGATTCGATTAAATTTCCCAAGTCCGAAGTCTTAAACATATTATGAAGTATGCTAAAAAAATTACAAGGCACAAAGCACGTTGAAATTATCACAAGGCAAAAACTGAGAAGAAATTCAAAAAGGAAATATTTTTATATATATAATTGAACAAAAGTATGTACAAAAGACCAACAAAGGTCCTACACAAAGAAAAGAAAAAAAGTACAAGTCCTAGCTATGCTCGGGGGCGACTCCTTTCTGGGGGTAGTTTCTTCCTCGGGCCCGTCACCATTGTCAAATCCGCTCTTGCTACCTTCATCGTCATCTTCATCATCGGAAGAGGCCAATAGCCTGGCATCATCTTCATGCATCTTTTCTTGAGCTATCTCCTCAGTAAGATCGAAGCCTCAGGCATGAATCTCCTCGAGGGTCTCTCTTCGAGATTGACACTTAGCCAGCTTAGCAGTACATTGCGCTCGACCAGTGTTCTCCCTCAGTTGTGCTTGAGCAGCCTCGACATCAGCCAGATATATGGCTACCGACTTGTCAGCCTGGGCCTTTGCCTTTTTGGTCTCAGTTTGGGCCTTAACGAGTTCAACCTCGAGTTCCTCATGCCTCTTGGACTGAACCGAGCACTTCTCCCTAGCACTCTGAAGTTGGGATTTAGTTGATGTCAGTTGAGCCAAGGAAGTCTCTTTCTCCATAGCAAGGTGGTCCATGCCCTCCTTCCACCTTGGCAGTCAACTTTAACTTGATCGACCTCCCCCCGGAACTGTTCGATCTTCTCAATTTTTTCCTGCAACTGAGACATCGAAATGTTAGCCTCACCCTTGGATCTAGCCCATAATTTTTCAAAATAATAGTTACCTGCTCGTTCAGCTCGGTTTCCTCCTTACGGTCCTTGACCAAGTCAGCTCGGAGGTCCCTGAGCTCCTCATCCTTCTGCCCACAGAGGAGCTTGAGAGCATTTCTCTCCTCCGAAAGCTTTTGAAGATCGACCTCACACTGGCTTAAGTCAGCCCGAGACTTGGAGAAGGCCTATATGAGAAAAGATGGAAGTTAGATAGATGGAAGGTAAAAAGAAAGAATATTAAACTAGCAAAATTAATACTTACTCGGCTTAGAAGGTGTTGGCCTCTTCGAAGAGGGTAGATGCATCGTTGAGTTCAGAGGCATCATCGACCCTAATAAAATAATCCCGAAAGGGGTCCTCTTCATTGGGGACTCCGCCTATATCAGGGGTTGTTATTTCCCGAGCATCCCTTATGGACTCCTCGGAGAAATCCGGTAGAGAGGGTGAGTGACCTGCTGTCACAACCTTGAGCGAATCGCTCAGGGTGCTCTGTTCAGCTCTGGGGTCTCGGAACCGGCCCCCTCCGATATGTTTGTTGTTGGTCGAGGGATAATCTCGACCTTAGGCGATTAGGGGACTTTGCCCGAATTTTTCTTCGAAGCCTCCTCATCATGAGGTTGGGTCTCGACAACCGCCTCTGGCTTTGAGGGTTTGGCTGCCTCTATGGCCTTCTTTTCTCGAATCACCAGTGCCGAGTCATCTACCTCATCTTCCTCTTCTTCTTCTCTCAGCTGTTGGACCGACTCTATGGTGAGAGGGATAACATTCCTCCTGGTTTTTCGAGCTACAACCTTTTAGGTTTGGGGTCCTCGGATTTCGAGATCCTCTTCCTCTTATTATCTTTCCCCGGCTTCAGAACCGGGGCCATAGTTTCCTCCTCTCTACTCAGAGGTGTCAGGACTGCATCTTTGTTTAGGCCTGCATAAGAAAAGGCTAAGTGATAAAAAGGAATATAGCCGACACCTCGGAAATAAGAAGAAGGACACTCACCATGATTTTTTTCTTCCCATTTTCCTTTTGCCAAGTCGCTCCAACAGCGCTCAGCATAGGAGGAAGTTGAAGCCAACTTCCGAACCCAATCCTCGAGGTCAGGAAATGCTTGAGGAATCCAAGCAGCCACTGCATGACAAATGAAGATGTTAAATAAAACAAAAAATAGAAACATGGAAACTAATGAGTAAAGTGTTACTCACGCTCCGGTTCCATTTCTTGGGAAATGACATTTTCTCCTTCGAGATGAGGTCACAGGTCCTTATCCGAACAAACCAACTCATCCACCCTCAGTCCTTGTCCTCGTCGATACTCGAGAATAATGCCTTGGTCACTTGACGTTGCAGTTTGATCAACCCTCGAAAGATTCAGGGGCGGTATAACCTGATAAGGTGGCCGAGGGTGAATGAAAGGCCCTCGATTTTGTTGGAGAAGAACCGGAGCATGATAACGATGCGCCATAAGTAAGGATGAACTTGGCCAAGGGTCACTTGGTATCTCTTGAAGAAATCCATAATAATTGGATCGAGGGGACCCAATGTGAAAGGGTAAGTGTAAGCACTTAGATACCCCTCCACATGGGTGGTAATGCTTTCTTCAGGAGAAGGAATCTTTACAACTTTGTCCCCCCAGTTGCAATCCCTTTTTTTTGTCCTCGAGATATACTATTGTTATCGAGCAGACATATCTCGATATGTGCTCATATTGGCTAGGTATCGATGGAGGGTTCTCGACTTTGAAGTCAGACTTTAGAACACACGGGCCGGGAACATACTCTCTAGGGAGCGGTTCCGCTGGCGTTTTATCACCAGCCAGCCATGAAGAATAAGAGGAGGCTTTTTCCTTTAGTGAAACGATTTTGGACGTTTTCACCATTGTACGAGTATAAGAAAGATGAAAGTTTGAGTTCTGGTGGTTCGAAATTAGCGGAGGCCATAAGAGGTTAAGAGGGTTGAAGTCTTAGATGAAGATTAAAGTAAAGGTTTGATTCAACAAAAGAAGCCATATTTATATATTTACGGTGATGGTTCGGCAACACTAGTGGTCGACCGCCCACTGACGCGCATTAGTGGTTTGGGGAACTGTACAGACGGGATGTTTCAGTCACTTCCATCACTTACGTCACGAGGATGACATCACTTTCTATCGAGGTCGTAGAAAAATCGAGGCTCAAATCGTTTCTTATCACTATATTTTAAGAAACAAGGGGACTATCTATATACGGTAGAAATCGGGGCTACCAAATTTCACATTTTGATCGAGATTGGGATGTTGCATCAAAGAGCTGAGAAGTTGAGTCCAAAATCGAAGCCTCTCTCCAGATCAAGGTCGATATCTATTGGGGCCAGAATATATAGACTTCGGGTAATATCGAGATAGCTTTGTAACGAAAAGAGCGAGATATCCGTGATTGTTCGAGGATCGTGGCGTGAATCTCGGAATGGATCAAATCTATAGCGGTTAATCAGTTATTTATACAATTTTCTACTGTAATTAGAACTATTCATTAATTAAGATTCTTCTACTATATAAAGAGGAATTCCATTTATTTGTAACCATGATTATTCACTGAGAAAAGACTATACAATCGTTTCTTTCTTGCTTATAGCTTTATTTACTGTTCATCTGAATTGTTCATCCCTTATTGCTCTTACATTATCACCTCGAGATCACTTCAAGTCGAGTTCGAGGTTTAGCTTATACACTGGTTTGGTTTATGTTAGAGTTCAATTCAGTCATTTATTTTCTCGTTTATTAGTTGGCATTGGACGAAATCACATATCCTTAAAATCACTATACAAGTTTAAATGTTATCCGAATTTTAGGGTAAAAACATTTCAATTTGATGCCCACCTCCTTTCATTTGTTCAAAGATAATAGTATATGTATACTGAACGAAGTTTCTAATGCGTTTGTGTGCCACAATATTTACAGTGAATCAACTTCTACATATTTTTTATCAATATTTTCCATTCTTCTTAAGAATATTATTCATACAGTTTTCTAATTATAACTCTTAATTAATTACATTTTCAAACTTCATTAAATACCAAATTAAAGTATGTTTCTCCGTATGAACTATAATTTTTTTCATTCATAATCTTAATTTGAAGGAGTTGATAAACATGGGTGTGGTGAAAGTAATATATCTCCGATATACAAAATCATCCCTCCCTCTAGATTTTAATACTCTTTCTTTTTGGCAGTAAAGACATATATTAAAAACCATATTAGGAGTCATTTTATTCGGGAATTGTTGTAGGACACATAGGTCCTAACTTGTATCTTTCCAAAATAGAAATAACAAAAGTAGGAGGAATTAGATAAGTCATTACGCTTCCAAGAACTGATAAGCTGCTTCCATTCTTCACCTTTGAGTCAGCCGCCTGATTAGCCTATCTGTATATATGTCGTAATGGAAGATCCCCTACTCTACTCAATAGACATTTACAATCATCAATTAGATTATAGGAACATTTCTTATTATCAATTAAAATTAATGAGTTCCTTACAATCCGTTTCTACGGTAATAAGGAGATTGTTGTTCTCTATGGTTAACTCTAGTCCAAGCAATAGTGCTAATGTTTTCATCTATATATTTGATGCATGTGAAAAGTTCATATTAAAACCCAAAAACCATTCTCCATTGCCCCTTTTGATAATTCCTCCTATACTACCTTTGCCTGGATTCCCCAAACAAGAACCATCCACATTGAGTTTATAGGTGCTGGGTTCTGGCGGGTTCTATTTGATGTGAACGATGTCTCTAGTTATGGAAGTCTTTTTTCGTTTGTGGCCAAGAGTTTGTATTCCGTGGATTTGTTTACTATGTTTTTTAGTAGCTGGGGTTTACTATTATTGTGGAAGATCGTCTCATTTCTGTGCAGCCAAATGTGCTAGAGGATAAATGGGAGGACATCGGACTAGCAAAGATAGTCATTGAACCTAAAGTTAGAGCTGCTTTGGGCTTTTAGCCAGTTATGCATGGTATATTGATCTGGCAAATATGGAGGAAAAATATTGAAGCCAATTTGCTCCCAAATGGTTTTTGAATACGTACACCTGAAGAACATGTGTGTTATATTTTCATTTGTAGTGCTACAGATGCTACATATTGGGGAGTTACAAATATTCCTGATAAAGAGCATTTGTGATGTGGGGAGTCTATTATAAATAGTCGTTCATAGGAAGAATTTTATTTTGTTGAAGGTCTTGATTTTCCATATCCATATATAGTATTTTGTGTCTCCCTCCTATCCCCCATTTTCGGTGACATTTCATAAGCTGATTTAATTGTAAAGAACCCATTAGTGATTTTGCCCCATTTGTATCTGTCCTCAATTGGTTGGAATTTCTTGATATAGGTGCTAGTGATTTTGTTCTTAACATCATTTGGTAGCCGGAAAGATAAGTTGTTGGTGTTGTATGTGTTATTTTCAATAATATCTGCTATTGGTTGGTGTTGTTCATAGTACATTAAGGTGCCATGAATTAAGGATCTTAGTGTTTCCTTTTTACCTATCTAGGCATCTTGCCAAACTTTTATGGATTGTCCGTCCCCAACTTCCTAATGTATGACTCATTTACAAATATTAGTGCCTCGGACAATGTTTTTCCAACCATTTTTATCTTGGAGATTCCAGCTTTGGTGGGAATTTCTACTGTTATATTTTTTGTGAAGTACCCTACTTCCAAAGAGATTTGTGATCTCTTTTAAATCTCCAAGCTAAGCTAGCCTGAAGAATTGGTTTTTCCATTTTGATTTATATAATCCCAGACCTCCTTCATGCTTTGATTTTGTGGCTGTGTCCCAACTT
Organism: Nicotiana knightiana; assembly: GCA_005239525.1. NCBI lineage: Eukaryota > Viridiplantae > Streptophyta > Magnoliopsida > Solanales > Solanaceae > Nicotiana > Nicotiana knightiana. Next base: position 88,218 of record ML425147.1, read on the forward strand.
ATCAAGTGACACCTTCTTTTTTCTGAGGTGCTTCCCCATAGGAAGTTTATTTGGATGCTATCAATATTTTTTGTAGTAGCTTGAGGAAGGTTGTAGATTTGCATGACATGGTTAGGGATTGCGGCCAGAGTTGATTTAATGAGGGTGGTCCTCCCAGCTATGTTAAGGAGATTTATTTTTCACCCCTTTAGTCTATTATTTAGACGGCCGATTATATATTGGAAGTCTTTCTTTGAGGGATTAGAAAACCCTATGGGAAATCCTAGATACTTACTGAATGCCTTAGTGTGGCTTATTGATAGACAGTTACTAAAGTCGGTTCTCAAGTTTATTAGGGTATTTTCAGACATACTTAGTCTTGATTTATTGAAGTTGATAGATTGGCCTGAATGTGCGCAAAATTTGTTTAGGGTGTCTATAATGGAGTTGCAACTCTTTTGGTTAGCGTTTGCTAGGAGGATTGGGTCATCTACAAAGAATAGATGGGATAGAGGGGGACTTTTTGAAGAAATTTTGACTGCATCCCACCCACAACAGTCAATTTCATGGTGAATTAGTTTTGATAGCATTTCCATGAAAATGATGAATATGTAGGGGGATAGGGGATCTCCTTGGCGAATACCTCTAGAAGGTTTAAAAGGCTCTGTGTTGGATCTGTTGATAATGTTGGAGGTAGACGTGGTAGAGATACAAGACACGATTAGGTCAATTAGGTCTTGGGGAAATTTTAGGGAAGTTAGTGAGAATTTTATAGTAGACCATTCTAATTTGTCGAACGCCTTTTCTAAGTCTATTTTAATCAGCATTTTCCCTTTTTTTTCCTTTTAAGTTTTTAAGGTGGTTTAAAACTTCGTGGACAATGATGGCATTGTCTGAAGATCTTCTGCCCTTTATAAATCTAGTTTGTGTTGGATGGATTATTTTGGACAAGAGGGGTTTAATTCTATTGACGGTGATTTTTGTTACTACCTTATAGGCAATATTGCTCAAACTAATAGGTCTATATTGCTTGATAGTTTCAACATTCTATCATTTTTGGATTAGGAAAATGTAGGTACTATTGTCCTCGGTCATTTCCCCCCCCTAAAGGTGTCTTTAAAAAAATCAATTAAATTCATTTTAGTTTCGTTCCAAAATTTCTGGTAGAAAAGAGTGGTGCAGACCATCAGGCCCGAGTGCTTTGTAGGGCTTAAATGAATCCACAACACTTTTGATTTCAAGGGTTGTAATATCTTGGCACAGGATTTGTTGGTCCATGTTATCCAACGTTGCATAAAAGGACATGTAGTGATTTACTTTATAAGAGGTGCTATGTCTTATTGTAAAAAGGTTTGTGTAATAGTTGTTTATAATGGATTTACATCTTTTTGGTCGTAGTACCAGTTGCCCACTTCGTCTGTGAGACTTAGGATTCTATTCTTTCTTCTAAGTTGCATGGTAGTGATGTGAAAGAATTTTGTGCTCGCATCCCCTTCATTTAACCATTGTACTCGGGATTTGAGCCTCAAAAATTCCTCATCTAGTTTTAGAATGTTATTGCATTCCTCTAATAGATTTACTTCAAGGTCAAGTAGGAATTGACTGGTCGTATAGTTTGGGGAATTTTGTATTCCATTAATTCTAGAGATTATAACATTTTTCTTATGAAAATATTGCCAAAAGTGCTAATGTTCCATTCTTTCACATTTTTGTAAAGTTTTTATTGCTTCTAGTATATTATCTTAGTTGGTCCAAGACTCCTTACCAAGATTTTTGAATGTTAGGTGAGATAACCACATGAATTCTATTCTGAAGATATCCTTGTTGTGTGAAACGTTTTTGAATAGTTCTAGTTTTATGGGGCAGTGGTCAAAATGAATTCTTGTTAAGTGCATGGCATAAGCTTTTTTGAATAAGTTGATCCATCTTGGGTTTGCTACGATCTATCCAGTCTTTCCATGATGTTCTAGTTTTTTTCCTTTTATTTGTCCAAGTAAATTTTCAACCCTTATATCCTAGACCAATAAGCCCGCAAAAGTCTAGACAAGTAAGGAATTTCGATGTTCTAGAGTAATTTGTAGGGAGTCTTCCAAATTTTTCGTTTTCCTTAGTAACTTCGTTGAAGTCACCTGTGACTAACAAAGGTCCCTTAAAACTCCTAGCTACTGTTTTTAGGTTATTCAAAATGACCACTCTTTCTTCGATTAAGTTGCTAGCATGAATAAAGGATAATAGCCAGGGGTAGATGAATTGTTTACCTTAATCATGGCATGGATTTCTTGATTAGTGGTTCTAATTTGGTCCACCAATATATCTCCTGCATTCCACATCATAACCATGCCTCCTGAGTTGCCTTGAGCTGCTACCTGAGCCATGTGGGTGAATGTAAAGTCATTTATGACCATGTTGTGATCTGCCATTTTTGTTTCCAAGAGTGCTACTAGGAAGGGTGTTACGCTCTATGTTTTCGTATGTGAAAGTACGCTGTAACTCAATTGATGAGAGCTCGGAAATGATATTCTCTTTGAAAGTATATAAAGTGATCTAATGATATTACATTCGTATTTCCGTTCAGCATACAAACTGTCACGACCCAAACTATCAGGACGTGATGGCGCCTATTGTGGTACTAGGCTAGCCGACTCATCCCAAAACAAACAATATATCATTTCAAAAATCTATCTTTCAAACCTTTTAATCATTATCCTTTCAGAAGAAACTCAAACAAAGGGAAAAATATGCGGAAAATACGGCCCGACATCGGGTGTCACTAGCCATGAGCATCTACAATACAAGTCTGAAAATACTAAGACTAATACAGTTGGAGTCTCTAATAAAAATAACTGTAGGAAGATAGGAAGGAGAAGAGCAAGGCTGCGATCGCCAAGCAACTACCTTGCCAACTCCAAGGATCCGCGGTGGATGAATCAACACTCACTCGAACGTCCAGTAACACCTGGATCTGCACACAAGGTGCAGGGAGTAAAGTGAGTACACCAACTCAGTAAGTAACAACCATAAATAAAGACTGATTGGCAGTGACAAGCAGTAAAATCACATAAAGCTCATAATATAAAGTCTCAGTGAAACATCAAAATGTCAAATCAGTATTCAGGTCAAAACATCTCATAAAACTCAGTATCTATAGAACACATGTAAAATATTTTCAACAGTTTCAATAGAGGCTTAATACAAAATTTGAGTGAAAACAATGGAATCATAAGCAAGCCCCTCGGGCAAAATATCACTCATAAATAGCATCTCAGCAAGCCTCACTGTCACTCATGAACAACCCCTCAGGCATACCTCACGATTACGCATATTAGCCCCTCGGGCATACCTCAGAATCACTCATATCAGCCCCTCGGGCATACCTTACCATCACTCATGCCTCCCAGACACTCGTCGATTGGCACTCACACTCGCACTCAGTAGGTATCTACGCTCACTGGGGGTGTGTACAGATTCCGGAGGGGCTCCTAAATCCCAAGCACTAATCTGCACGGACAACTCACGTGCTGCATGGACAACTCACGTGCTAGAATATAAGAATCTGGATCCGCATGGACAACTCACGTGCTATAATATAAGTATCTGGATCCGCACGGACAACTCACGTGCTATAATATAAGTATCTGGATCCGCACGAAAACTCACGTGCTGCATGGACAACTCACGTGCTATAATATAAATATCTATATCCGCACGGACAACTCAGGTATTGCACGGATAATTGACGTTCTATAATATCAATATCTCACAATGGACCTTGGCCTCACTCAGTCATAAACCTCAAAATCCAATCACGCATCTCAGTAAAAACACGGGACTCAGCCTAAAACAACATTTATATGCATCAAAACTGGGTAATAAGACTGAGTTATACAGTAAACAAGTTTAATCATAACTGAGTGTAGATTTCAAATCAAAGCAGTGTGATGATAAAAAATAAATACCCTTGGGGTCCAAACAGTACTGGAACAAGGCCCCAAATATGGCATTCAGCCCAAGTTATAAAAATTCTTTCTAAACCACATAGCTATTATACGGCTTTAATCAAAATAGGCAACTCTACAGTTGCTACGGGACGGACCAAGTCACAATCCCTAACGGTGCACGCCCACACGCCCGTCACCTTGCATGTACATCACCCCAATATAGTGAAACATTACGAAATCCAGGGTTTCACACCCTCAGGACTAGATTTACAATCATTACATACCTCAAACCGGATAAAACTCTAGCCCGCAATGCTCTTGCCCCTTGATTCGACCTCCAAATGCTTCGAATCTATCCAAAATCAGTATATTATTATTAATACACGCTAAAGGAATGAATCCCATATGGAAATTATCAAATTAAATCAACAAATCCCAAAATTGGCAAACCCGGTCCCCGGCCCACGTCTCGAAATTCGATAAAAGTTATTAAACTAAGCAACCCATTCACTCACGAGTCCAAGCATACCAAATTTATCAAAATCCGACTTCGAATTGACATTCAACTCTAAAAATCCATTTTATGAAGTTTCCACAACTTTTCCCCAAATTTTGATTCCAATACACTAATCAAATGATAAATTCAATGATATATTCATGTATTTTGGCCAAATCCGAGTTAGAATCACTTACCCCGATGAATTTTGAAAAACCTTGGAAGAATTGAAAAAACCCGAGCTCTCTAGGTCAAAATATGAAATAAAACCGTGAACCTCATATTTGTAGTGCACCTTTCGGATCCTCATTTCGCTGACCGCTAAAATCCACCGCCGCCGCGCTCGCTGCTCCGCGGAATTCCCACCGCGGCCGCGAAGTTTCTAGCTCTTGTGGTCCCGATCAAATTTCCGCTGTCTGTGGAAGCCCCACTCTGCTGACCGCGAAACTCCTGCCGCCTCCGCAAAGTTCATCCGCTGACCGCGTAAATCCTGCGCGGTCCCACTCCTAACTTCAGAAACAAAGCACCTGCAACACCAGCAACACCAACAACTACTTTTAATAGCTAACTCATCCAATAACTATTCGAAACACACCCGAGGCCCTCGGGACCTCAATCAACCATACCAACGCATCCCATAACATCATTCAAACTTAGCCAAACCTATGAATCACTCCAAATAAGACCAAATCATCAAATCAAGCTCGAATTCAAGCCTAAGAACTCAAAACTCCTAAATTCCACAAACGACGCCGAAACCAATCAAACCTTGTCCGAATCTCCTCAAATTTTACACACAAGTCAAATATGACCCCACAAATCTATACAAACTTCCAGAATTCCATTCCGACCCCGATACCTAATTTTCCACCACCGACCGAAAATTGCCAAATTTCCAATTTTGCCAATTCAAGCCTAACTCTACCACGAACTCCCTCATCACAATTCGAACCAAACCAACCAACCGGATACCATGCAATACAACTGAATAACACCTAAATAAACAGAAATGGGGGAAACAGGCTAAAACTCTCGGAACGACCGGCCTGGTCATTATATCCTTCCCCTCTTAAACAAATGTTCGTCCTCGAACGAGTCTAGAAACATACCTGGAGTCTCAAATAGGTGTGGATATCTGCTCCGCATATCCCTCTCGGTATCCCCCGTGGCCTCCTCCGCAGGCTGGCCTCTCCACTGCACTTTCACTGATGCTATATCCTTAGACCTCAACTTTCGAACCTGCCGATCCAAAATAGCCACTGGCTCCACATCATAAATCATATCACCCTCCAACTGAACTGTGCTGAAATCCAAATCATGGGATGGGTCCCCAACATTCTTCCGAAGCATGGAAACATGAAACACCGGATGCACACTCGACAAGCTAGGTGGCAAAACAAGCTCATAGGCTACCTCCCCAATCCTCCGAAGTACCTCAAACGGACCAACAAACCGGGCGCTCAACTTGCCCCTCTTCCCAAACCTCATAACACCCTTCATGGGTGATACCTTAAGCAAAACCTTCTCTCCAACCATGAAAGGTACATCCCGGACCTTCCCGTTCGTATAACTCTTCTGCCTAGACTGCACCAGACTAAGCCACTCCTGAATCAATTTCACCTTATCTAAAGCATCCTGCACCAAGTCTGTACCCAAGAGTCTAGCTTCACCCGGCTCAAACCAACCAACCGAAGATCTACACCTCCTCCCATATAAATCCTCGTACGGAGCCATCTGGATACTCGACTAATAACTATTATCATATGAAACTCCACAAGTGGTAGAAATTGATCCCATGAACTCCCGAAATCAATGACACAAGCATGAAACATGTCCTTTAATATCTGAATAGTGTGCTCGGACTGCCCATCTGTCTGAGGATGAAAAGCTGTGCTCAACTCAACCTGAGTACCTAACTCCCGCTGCACGGCCCTCCAAAACTGCAATGTGAACTGAGTACCTCTATCAGGAAATGATGGAAACTGGGACCATGCAGACAAATGATCTCTCGGATATAATCTCAGCTGACCGCTCTGAAGTGTAAGTAGTACCAATCGGAATGAAATGCGCAGACTTGGTCAGCCGATCCACAATAACCCATATAACATCGAACTTCCTCGCAGTCCGTGGGAGCCCAACTACAAAGTCCGTGGTGATCCGCTCCCAGTTCCACTGCATAATATCTAATATCTGAAGCAAGCCACTTGATCTCTGATGCTCATACTTAACCTGCTGACAATTGAGATACCGCGAGCTGTGAGCCTCCTCAAGAATCAACTCCCGAACCTGCATCCTCATCACAACGTCATCACCAATGGTCACATCCCTAGCATCACCTCGCCGGACCCTTTCCTGAAGAACGAGCAAGTGTGGGTCATCATACTGGCGCTCCCTAATACGGTCGAAAAGAGAAGACCTGGAGGCTATGCAAGCCAGTACTCGTCTAGGCTCCGATATATCCAATCTCACAAGCTGGCCCGCTAAGGACTGAACAACCAACGTTAAAGGTCTCTGTGCTGCTGGGAGATATGCTAAACTCCCTAGACTCTCTGCCCGACGACTCAGGGCATCGGACACCATATTGGCCTTCCCCGGATGGTATAGAATAGTGATATCATAGTCCTTGAGAATCTCCAACCATCTCCGCTTGCACAAATTAAGATCCTTCTACTTAAACAGGTGCTGCAGACTCCAGTGATCAGTATAAATATCATAATGGACCCCATACAAAGAATGATGTCAAATCTTCAAGGCGTGAACAATGGCTGCTAACTCAAGATCATGCACCAGATAATTCTTCTCATGGGTCTTCAACTGGTGCGAGGCGTAGGAAATCACCCTACCCTCATCAAAATACAACCAATGCCTACCCTCGAGGCGTCACAATACACGGTGTAAGAACTTGAAGCTGATGGCAGAACTAACACTGGTGCTGTGGTCAAAGCCGTCTTGAGCTTCTGAAAGCTCTCCTCACACTCGTCCGGCCACCTGAATGGAGCACCCTTCTGGGTCAATTTGGTCAAGGGCGATGCAATCGATGAAAATCCCTCTACAAAGCGATGGTAATATCCCGCCAAACCAAGGAAGCTCCTAATATCCGTAGCTGAGGATGGTCTAGGCCGACTCTGCACTGCCTCTATCTTCTTTGGATCCATCTGAATACCCTCACTGGGCACCACGCGTCCTAAAAATGCTACCGAGCCAAGCCCAAACTCACACTTGGAGAACTTTTCATAAAGCTTATCCTCCCTCAACCTCTGCAGCACAACCTTCAAATGCTGAGCATGCTCCTCTTGGCTACGAGAGTACACCAGGATGTCATCAATGAACACAATCATGAAGGAATCCAAATACGGTTGGAATACACTGTTCATAAAATGCATGAACGCTGCTGGGACATTGGTCAGCCCAAAAGACATCACCAAGAACTTATAATGGCCATAACGGGTCCTGAAATCTGTCTTAGGGATATCCAAATCCCGAATCTTCAGCTGATGATACCCTGACCTCAAATCAATCTTAGAGAACATCCTCGCTCCCTGAAGCTGGTCAAAAAAATCATTAATATGAGGCAAATGATACTTATTCTTGATTATGACCTTGTTCAACTGCCACTAATCAATACACATTCTCATAGAACCGTCCTTCTTCTTCATAAATAGGACCGGTGCACCCCAAGGTGGAACACTCAGACGAATAAACCCCTTATCTAGGAGTTCCTGAAGATAATCCTTCAATTCCTTTAACTTCGCCGGTTCCATACCCGACACCAAATCAATACCAAAGTCAATGTCTCTGTCAGGCGGCATGCCCGACAGGTCTGCAGGAAACACATTCGAAAAATTTCGGACCACAAGAACCGAATCAATAGTGGAAGTCTTTACACTGACATTCCTCACAAACGCCAAATAAGATAAGCAACCCTTCTCAACCATGCGCTGATCCTTCAGGTACGAAACCACCCTACTAGGCACATAATCTATGGAACCACTCCACTCAACCCTCGGAAATCCCGGCATCTCTAAGATCACGGTCTTAGCGTGAAAACCAAGAACATCATGACATGGATATAACCAATCCATGCCTAATATCACATCGAAGTCAACCATATTGAGTAGTAACAAATCCACTCGGGTCTCCAGACCCCCAATAGACACCACACATGACCAATACATGTGGTCCACAACAATAATATCACCCACATGAGTAGACACATGAACATATGTAACTAAAGACTCACGGGGCATATACAGAAAATGGGTAAAATATGATGAAATATATCAATATGTGGAACGGGGATCAAATAAGACTGAGGCATCTTGGTGACAGATTGAAACAATTCTTGTAATCATGGCATCTAAAGCCATAGCATCTAGTCTGGCTGGAAGTGCATAAAAGCGGGCCTGACCACCACCGGATCGACCTCCCCCTCTAGGGCGGCCCCTAGCTACCTGACCCCCACCCCTAGCTGGTTAGGCGGGTGGTAAAGTGAATGGTGCTAAAGCCGAGGGCTGACTCCTCTACTAGGATGAACCTCCCTGAAGACGAGGACAATACGTCCATATATGCCCAAATTCCCCACACTCAAAACAACTCCCTAGGACTGGTGGCTGGGACTGAAGGGAACCCTATCACCGGGATAACTGGCAGAAGAACCTGGAATGGAGGATCCCTGAGCTGATGGAGCATGGGATGAACTCTGTGCTGGGAGAAGCACTGAATGATGGGTGGCCTTGATGAGAACTATGAGAACCATGACCCGATGCTCCACCCCGGTGAACTAGGCGAGCTGACTGTGCATGCCTGTATGGACGGCCTCTGTTATGCTGAAACTGACCTCCAGAAGGAACACCACCATAACTACCAGATCCCCGAGGCCTCTTGGCCTTCCTCTAAACTCGCTCCTGGCGGCGAACTGACTCAATATCACGGGCGATGTAAACCACCTCTTCAAAAGTAGCACCAAACACTCTATCCCTGGTCATAAGAACCCGAAGTTGATATGAGAGGCCATCCACGAACCTCTTGATCCTCTTCTTGTCTGTAGGAACCAACCAAATAGCATGACGGGCTAGCTCCGAAAATCTCATCTCATATTGCATCACAGTCATATCACACTTACGCAACTGCTCGAACTGCATGCGTAGCTCCTCCCAGCAGAATTGTGGTACATACTTCTACAAAAAGAGAGCGGAGAGCTGCTTCCAAGTAAGGGGAGCTGCACCAACAGGCCTACGCCTCTCATAAGCTTCCCACCACGTAAAGGCAGCTCTTGAAAACTGGAAGGTAGTATACGAGACCCCACTGGATTCCAAAATACCCGATGTATGGAGAATCCTCTGACACTTGTCCAAGAAACCCGGGGCATCCTTGCCCTCTGCACCGCTGAAATTCGAAGGATGAAGTCTACCGATTCTCTCCAACCTACGCTGCTCGTCATCAGGCATGACTGGAATCACATAATCCTAAGCAGGGGCAACCGGCTGGGCTGGAGGTGCCCCCGGTGTCTGAAGTCCCTGAAAAATCTGCTCCGGTGTGTGAGTGGCAGAAGTTTGAGTGCCTCCCCCTTCCTGACAAGTAGCTGCAGTCGTAGTAACTGAGACCGCCTGAGAGAGGCCAGTGCATATTGATAGAATATGGGCCAAGGCCTCCTGAAGGCAAGGAATCACAATGGGTACAAGAGGTGCCTGAGCATCTGCGGCTGGGACTTGATCTGGAACAACAAGAGGGTCTATGGTTACTGTCCCGGCTGCTGCACGGGCTTCACCACCGCCCCTACCACGGCCTCGACCCCTTGCGGGTCCAACTGGTGGCTGGTCATCCTGTCCAGTAGTACGTGTCCTCACCATCTGTGAGAAAATGAAACAAAAGAAGTTTAGTCACCAGAAGTAATGGATTCGCACGGTAAGAATTCAAGAATGTGAGATTGTTCCTAAAGGTTCTGCATCCTATCGAAGATAAGTACATACCTCTCCATACCGATCTGCAAGACTCTACTAAACCTGCTCATGACTTGTGAGACCTATGTAACCTAGGCTCTGATACCAACTTGTCACGACCCAAATTACCAGGTCGTGATGGTGCCTATCGTGGTACTAGGCTCGCCGACTCATCACCCAAAACAAACAATATATCATTTCAAAACTCTATCTTTTAAACCTTTTAATCATAATCCTTTCAGAAGAAACACAAACAAAGGGATAAATATACGGAAAATACAGCCCGACATCAGGTGTCACTAGCCATGAGCATCTACGATACAAGTCTGAAAATACTAAGACTAATACAGTCTGGAGTGTTTGAGAAAAATAACTGTAGGAAGATAGGAAGGAGAAGAGCAAGGCTGTGATCGCCAAGCAACTACCTTGCCAACTCCAAGGATCTGCTGTAGATGAATCAACTTTCACTCGAACGTCCAGTAACACCTGGATCTGCACACAAGGTGCAGAGAGTAAAGTGAGTACGCCAACTCAGTAAGTAACAACCATAAATAAAGACTGAGTGGCAGTGACGAGCAGTAAAATCACATAAAGTTCACAATGTAAAGTCTCAATGAAACATCAAAATGTCAAATCAGTATCCAGGTCAAAACATCTCATAAAACTCCAGTTTCGATAGAACACATGTAAAATGTTTTCAACAGTTTCAATAAAGGCTTAATAAGAAATTTAAGTGAAAACAATGGAGTCAAAATCTAGCCCTTGGGCGAATATCACTCATAAACAGCCTCTCGGCAAGCCTCACAGTTACTCATGAACATCCCCTCGGTCATATCTCACAATCACTCATATCAGCCCCTCGGGCATACCTCACCATCACTCGTGCCTCCTATAGACTCGTCGCTCGTCACTCGCACTCTCGCTCAGTAGGTACCTGCACTCACTGGGGGTAAGTACGAACTTCGGAGAGGCTCCTATAGCCCAAGACCTAATCTGCACGGACAACTCTCGTGCTGCAAGGACAACTCACGTGCTATAATATCAGTATCTGGATCCGCACAGATAACTAACGTGCTGCACAGACAACTCACGTGCTATAATATCAATATCTCACAACTCACCTCGGCCTTACTCAGTCATTAATCTCACAAGCTACTCGGGCATCTCAGTAAAAATAGGGGACTCAGACCAAAACAACATTTATATGCATCAAAACTGGGTAATAAGACTGAGTTATGCAGTAAACATGTTTAATCATGACTGAGTGTAGATTTCAAATCAAAGCAGTGTGAGGATAGAAAATAAATACTCTTGCGGGTCCAAACACTATTGGCACAAGGCCCCAAATTGGAATTTAGCACAAGTTATAAAAATTCTTTCTAAAACACATAGCTATTATACGGCTTTATTCAAAATAGGCTACTCTACAGTTTCTACGGGACATACCAAGTGACAATCCCTAACGGTGCACGCCCACACGCCAGTTACCTAACATGTACGTCACCCCAATATAGTGAAAAAATACGAAATTCGGGGTTTCATACCCTCAGGCCTAGATTTACAATTGTTACTTACCTCAAACCGGACAAAACTCTAGCACACGATGCTCTTGCCCCTTGATTCGACCTCCAAATGCTCCAAATCTATCCAAAATCAGTAAATTATCATCAATACACGCTAAATGAATCCCATATAGAAATTATCAAATTAGATCAACAAATCCCAAAATTGGCCAACCCCGGCCCCCGGGCCCACGTCTCGAAATCTGATAAAAGTTACAAAACTAAGGAACCCATTCGTTCACGAGTCCAACCTTACCAAATTTATCAAAATCCGACATCAAATCAACATTCAATTCTAAAAATCCATTTTATGAAGTTTCCACAATGTTTCCCCAAAATTTTCATCCCAATTTTCAAATGATAAATTCAATGATATATTCATGTATTTTCGCCAAATCCGAGTTGGACTCACTTACCCCGATGATTTTTCTTGAAAAAACTTTGAAAAATTGCCAAAACCCGAGCTCTCTAGGTTAAAATATGAAATAAAACCCTGCACCTCGTATTTATAGTGCACCTTTTGGATCCTCATTTCGCTGACCGCTAAAATCTACTGCCGCCGTGCTCGCCGCTCCGCGGAATTATCATCGCGGCCATGAAGTCTCCAGCCCTTGCGGTCGCGAAATTGTCCGCGCTAGCCCCTCTCTGCTGACCATGGAACTCCTGTGGCCTCCGTGAATTCCATCCGCTGACCGCATCAATTCTGCGCAGTCCGGACTCCCAACTTCCGAAACCAAGCACCTGCAACACTAGCAACACCAACAACTACTTTCTACAGCTAACTCATCCAATAACTATTTGAAACACACCCGAGGCCCTCGGGACCTCAACCAACCATACCAACGCATCCCATAACATCATACAAACTTAGCCAAACCTATGAATCACTCCAAATAAGACCAAATCATCAAATCAAGCTCGGATTCAAGCCTAAGAACTCAAAACTCCTAAATTCCAAAAACGATGCCGAAACCAATCAAACCTTGTTCGAATCTCCTCAAATTTTACACACAAGTCAAATATGACCCCACAAATCTACACAAACTTCTAGAATTCCATTCCGACCCTGATACCTAATTTCCACTACCGACCAAAAATTGCCAAATTTCCAATTTTGCTAATTCAAGCCTAACTCTACCACGAACTCCCTAATCACATTCCGAACAGAACCAACCAACCGGATACTATGTAATACAACTGAATAACACCTAAAGAAATAGAAATGGGGGAAACAGGTTAAAACTCTCGGAATGACCGGCCGCCCAACCCATCTGCCCAAGCCCATTAGTAGGGATATATATACATAGATATTTCACTAAGAAAATAATTTAGAATCCCTCTCTCTCTATCGAAATGTGAAAGAGATCCAAAATATCATCCCAATAACTCTCTCAACATTATCCTAGGGTTCAAGAACAAATCCACAAGTTGGTAAGGTGATTTCTCTCTTGGAAGATCAAGATCACCTAGTTATCTCTTTACTTTGTTGTTTGGGGTAAAGAGCTTGTTTGAGCTTGAAGTAAAGTTTAGTTGGACAAGTATTCTACTTCCAAGGTATGGTTTAACTCTCCTATATGTATTTAAGATCATCTATGTATATCCAATTGATTTGTTAAAGGAAACTTATGAAGTAGGTTGAACTTCATGTTGAAGTGTTGTAGTTATTGGACTATTTTGGAGTTGAATTCTTGATGTTTTATGGCTGGAAACTGGTAGAAATAACTTAAGAATACTATTGCTATTGTGGTTGATGTATTTGGAAGAAGAGAAGGCTTGGAAAGTGCAAGTTAGAACTTGGTTGTTGGGTGAGATGGTATGGACTGTTTTGTTGACATTCTGGACATGTTGATCTTATTGTTTGATTTGAGGAAAATGAAAAGAATAAGGGGAGGTGCTATCCAAAATTTTGTCGATGAGCTAGTCGCACATTTGTGTTGAGTTCTAGCTTCCGTAAGCTTAACAATGGTCCCTTGTTGTTTGTTGTATATTGAAGTACTAGCAGGCTGAACCGACGTCGTGTGGTTAGGTAAATGACAAAGGTATGTTAAGGCTATCCCTTCTTTCCTTTTGGCATGATCCATAAGATACAAACGAAACAAGAAAACACACAACTTTCATAAATGCCTCTATTAATAGAAGCACTAGGGATGCCTACGTTCTTGATTCCCCATATGTCCTACTATCATATCATCTGTTCATTGGTCTTATGATGTTCCGAGAGATCTTATTGACTTACTTCATTATGCATTGCATTCATTTATACACTTACATTGACCTATGACAAGATGGACTTATATACTCGTATATTATATGTATATGGGGTATGGGAAAAGGTTATGGCATTATATACGCACCACCACCTGATCAGTTGGTATACATTGATGTTTTCGCCCACAAAGGTTGAGATGATATGATGGGATGCCTTCAGAGGCTTGATGATGTTATGTACGCATATACCTATGCATTATATGGCATTTATATGCATATGCGTGACATTATAAATGTTTCATGATTCTAAGAGCTATTTAGACTTACAGGCTGAGTCCTTTACTCCATGTTTCTTTCATGTCTTTTATATACTGATTTTCATGCTGTTAGATTTGCGTTATCGTACATTAAAGTTTCGCCGTAAGTTAATCAACATAGACTCGGGGATGAGATTATTTTTGAGGTTACAAGCATTTATGTTATTTATAACAGGCGACAGGTAAGTGCCTTGAAGGTTAAAGGGTAAACGAATCAAAGAAAATGAGTTTCGTTGAAGGTTGTCAATTTGGGATAAAATACAGTCTGAGCTATAATACCCGATATTTATGGACTAGTTCCATACAATGTACCACATGAACATGATAGTAGGGTACATAAAGTGTGTTAAAAGTGAGTAGTATTTTAAGTAATTTGAGATAATTCCTAATTATATGGATAATTGGGTAATTTATGATTTTTGGTGAGAGATTAGCTACAACAACAACAACAAACCCAGTTTGATCCCAACATGTGGGGTCTGGGAGGATAGTCTGTACGTAGACCTTACCCCTACCTAATGCAGGTAGAAAGGCTATTTCCAATAGACCCTCGGCTCAAGAAGGGCAAGAAAAAGAAGAGGAAAGAATATATATTCATATATATATATGTACATATATATATATATATATATATATATATACATATATACATAGAACCAAGGAATACAATAAAACGAAATAATAGCAAAAGGGAATACAATAACTGAGGCGAACAAAACCACATACCGTAATAAAAATCTAAGGATACGAAGGGAAATGCATACCACTAAGCCTATCGGTGAACACTATAAACTACCTACTAACCTTCTACCTTAATCCTCGACCTCCACACCCTCCTATCAAGTGTCATGTCCTCAGTGAGCTGAAGCAGCGCCATGGTGGGAGATTAGCTAATTAATCATAAATTTTGGATAAGCCTAATCCCCCCCAAACGTGGCAGCAACTACCCCAAATTAGTGACTCTTATGTTTATATGGTAAGGTGGAAAAGTTAGAGGGTTATGTGGCTAAGTCACCACATGAAGTGGGACCCACACCCATTCAAGTATAAGACCTCTCTAATTCAAAGAGAGGTACATATATCAAAATTGTAAGTACGAATATTCAACAAATTCAAACAAGATTCTTAAAATCTTAGCAATGTGATATTTTTCAATTTTAAGAAAGTACAGTGCAATCTTTTTCAAGAATATCAAAAGGATTTTTCCCTACTCCGATCTTGCCGTCACGTGTTTTATTGCGATTGTCGTGTGTTAGAGGGATTGTCAAGAGAACCGACTTAGGTATGTTAAGGCTATCCCTTCTTTCTTTTTAGCATGATTCATATGATATAGACGAAACGAGCAAACACACAACTTTCATAAATGACTCTATTCATAGAAGTACTAGGGGTGTCTATGTTCTTGATTCCCCATGTGACATATTATTATATCTTCTGTTCATGGGTCTTAGAAAAAATACGTAGTTGATAAAGTTTATCCGAAAGGCATATTGATCTTATGACATTCTGAGAAATCTTATTAACGTATTTCTTATGCATTTCATTCATTTATACATACACATTGACCCATGACCAGATGACGTTATATACTCGTATATTATATGTATATGGGATATGGATAAAGGTTACGACGTTATATACGCACCACCACCTGATCAGCTGGTATATGTTGATAATTTTGCCCACAATGGCCGAGATTATATGATGGGGTGCCCTCAGAGGCTTGATGATATTATGTACACTTATACCTATGCATGATACGATATTTATATGCACATGCATGACATTATAAATGTTTCAGGATTCAAAAAGTTATTTGGACTTACCGGTGGAATTCTTTACTCCACGTTTCATATATGTCTTTATGTACTGATTTTCATGCCTTACATACTCAGTACATAATTTGTACTGATGCCCCTATTTTTCGGGGCCTGCGTTTCATGCCTGCAAGTGTAGGTAGACAAGCTGACGGCTCCCCTCTTTAGTATCCTTGATCAGTGAGAGTTGGTGTGCTCCACTTGATCCGGAGCTGTTATTAGTTTTGGTACGCTAATTTTGTATGTAGATATGGGTATGACGGGCCCCATTCCCATCCTTTATACAGTTGTACATTCTATTAGAGGACTGTAGACAGTCTTGTATAGTTGGATAGTATGTGGCCTTGTCGGCTTCTAGTTTTGGATATATAGTTTTCAATAGCATCCTTGTCGGCTCACCCTACTGTATTCTGCATATGTATATATGTCTTTTGGACATGTTTTCCTTACATATGTCATTCACGTAATTCAGCAGTTTACTGATATATGATATTCATGACCTACCATTAATTCATGTTTATATCTTAAACGCATGCTTAGGGGAGTACGACAGGTAGGACTCGGGCACTCGTCACGGCCCATCGGTTTGGGTCATGCCAAAAGTGGTATCAGAGCACTTCTGTCCTAGGGTTGTCTACAGACCATGTCTAGTAGAGTCTTGTTTATGGGTGTGTTGTGCACCACACTTATAGACAGGAGGCTACAGGACATGTAGGATGTTATTCTCCCTTCTTATCTTAGATCGTGTGATATAAGAATTCATTTTCCTAACAATGTGTTATGCTTTTAGCGATGCCGACGAAGGCTACAACCACCCAAAAGGGCAAGTTCGTGGCGGATGAGACTACTATCGAGCGCCATGAGTCACCAGGGCTGGGGAAGAGTCTCATAGTGAGATTCTATCTTAGACTTCACATACCCCGCCTTCTCTAGAGGAGCTCTGAAGGACACCAACTCCAACGCCTACCTTTGTATGCCAGCTTCTCAACCAGATGCACCGGGTCAGGAGATGAGAGATGTTATTCAGCTATTAACTCGATTAGTAGCCGCACATGCTCGGCATCAGGATGTAGGTACTGGTCATGCAAATAGGTCCGTCATTGCGAGGGTTTGTGATTTCATTAATTTGTACTCTCCGGTATTCACTGGAGCAGATCAAAACGAGGACCCTCAGGTATTTATCGGTAGGATGCAGAGGACTTTGAGGGTAATAAAGGCCACTGCAACTAATTCAATTGAGCTAGCTTCCTATAGACTTTAATATATTACAGTTAATTGGTACGAGTATTTGTAGTTGTCCAGAGGTGAGGATGCCCCTCCAGCAACATGGTAGGAGTTTACATAGGCTTTTCTTTGTCATTATCTGCCACCAGAGCTTAGACGGGCCAGAGTTTATAGGTTCTTGACCCTTCGATAGGGTAACATGAGTATTTGAGAGTACAGTCTTCAGTTTGATTTGTTAGCCAGGTATGCTCCTACTATTGTATATAAGATGGAGGATCGGGTTCACCGGTTTGTGATGGGGTTGGAGCCGCACTTGCTAAATGATTGTATGTAGGTCTCACTTCAGTCAGACATGGATATTTCTCGTATTCAGGCATACACTCAGGGTGTAGAGGAGCGTAAACAGAAGTAGAGGGCCGATCGTGAGCATGGTAGGGGCTAGAGTAAGAGAGCGAGATCTTCGGGTCCTTCTGCTGAGTTTCGAGGTGGTCAGAGACAACAATACCCGAGGTATCCAGCCCAGCCATCAGCTAGCGCACCCTTTCAGTTTGCTGGTAAGAGATTTGATCATTCCACATATTCAGGGCCTGTTCAGAATTCCAGGGCCTCAAGTTCTCAATATAGGGGAGAATCAAGTCAGATGAGGTTGCCCTTGCCATGATGTGCTCAATGTGGTAAGAAACATGCCGGGTAGTGCTGTATGTGGTTGGGTGTTTGTTATACTTATGGTTATCTAGGCCACGTTATGAGGGATTGTCTGACGGGAGGTGATGCAAGCATAGTTCAGCCAGCGAGGTCTGTAGTTGGTTCGTCATCATTAGTATGCCCCTAGGTAAGGTTCATAATCACCAATCAGTCGTGGTAGAGGTAGAGGTGGAGTATCTAGTTCGAGCGGTCCTCAGAATCACATATATGCATTAGCAGGACGACAGGATAAGAAGTCGTCACCTGATGTTGTTACATGTATATTATCAGTCTCCTCATATGATATATATGCACTATTTGACCCAGGTTGCACCTTATCATATGTTACTTCGTTGGTTGCTAGTAAGTTTGGAATAAAACTTGAGTTGGTCAAACCTTTGAGGTGTCCACACTTGTTGGGGATGCAGTGATAGCTAGGAAGGTATATAGAGGCTATAAAAAATAGTAGTAGTTCATATTCAATGTACAGTAGCAGACCCAATCGAGTTAGATATTGTAGAATTTGATGTTATAATGGGTACGGATTGGTTAGCTTCTTGTTATGCCAACGTTGATTATATATCAAAGATGGTATGATTCCAATTTCTAGGGGAGGCTATTTTGGAATGGAAAGGTAATACGACATCGTCGAGAGGTAAATTTATTTCCTATCTCAAGGCAAGGAAGATGATCCGAAAGGGCTATATTAATCACATAGTTCGGGTTCAGGATGTGAAAGTAGAGTCACCAACCATTCAATCTATCCCTATGGTTAATGAGTTTCCCGATAAGCTTCCAGGTCTTCCGCAAGAGCGAGAAATTGAGTTTGCTATTGACCTACTACCAGATACTCAACAAATATCTATTCCTCCCTATAGAATGGAACCCGCAAAGCTGAAAGAGTTGAAGGAACAACTAAAGGACTTGCTTGAAAAAGGCTTTATCAGACCTAGTACATCACCATGGGGAGCACCTGTGTTATTTGTGAGGAAGAACGATGGTTCCTTGCGGATGTGTAATGATTATAGACAGTTGAATAAGGTGACAATCAAGAATAAGTACCCACTCCCGAGGATTTGAGGATTTACTTGATTAGTTGAAAGGTGCCAAGTGTTTATCGAAGATAGACTTGAGGTCCGGGTACCATTAGGTAAGAGTTATGGAGAAGGATATCCCGAAGACAGCATTCAGGACCAAATATGGGCATTTTGAGTTTTGCGCTATGTCATTCGATTTGACCAATGCCCCAACAGTATTCATGGATTTGATGAATCGTGTGTTCAGACCCGTTATAGATCTATTCGTGATTGTATTTATTGATGATATATTGGTATATTCTTGTTCCAAAACTGAGCATGCAGATCATTTACGTATTGTGCTCAAAGTTCTACAAAAAGAGAAGTTGTACGCCAAGTTCTCTAAATGTGAATTCTAGTTGAATTATGTAGCTTTCCTTGGGAATATTATCTTGGGTGAAGGTATCCGGGTTGATACACAAAATATTGAGGCAGTAAAGACTTGGCCTAGACCTACGACACCGACGGAGGTTCGTAGTTTTCTCGATTTGGCAGGTTATTAAAGGAGATTTGTAAAGGGATTTTCTTCTTTTTCAGCACCATTGACAAAGTTGACTCAGAAGGGAGCTAAGTTTCAATGGACTGATGCTTGCGAACGGAGTTTCCATTCATTGAAAGACAGATTAACTTCAGCACCAGTTCTAACGCTCCCAGGAGGGACAAATGGTTATGTTATCTATTGTGACGCTTCGGTGTTAGGTTGGGTTGTGTACTGATGCAACATGGTAATGTTATAGCTTATGCTTATAAACAACTAAAAAAGCACGATAAGAATTAACTGAACCACGATTTAGAGTTAGCCGCGGTGATTCATGCACTAAAGATGTGGAGGCACTACTTGTATGGAATTCATGTTGATATCTATACGGATCATAAGAGCCTTTCGTATATCTTCAAGAAAAAGGAATTGAATTTACGCCAAAAGAGATGGTTGGAGCTATTGAAATACTATGACGTTGATATTTTATACCATCTAGGGAAGACGAATATAGTAGCTGATGCCCTCAGCCATAGATCTATGGGTAGCATCTCATATTTTCAACCAACGAAGAGTGGGATAGCTCATGACATTCATCATCTAGCTAGACTTGGAGTTTGTCTACTGGACTCAGGTGATGCAAGAATTACTATTCAGGACACAACAACATCCTCTTTAGTAACTGAAGCGAATGAACGCCAATACGAGGATCCTGTGTTAGATCATTATAGAGATACAACTCCTTAGAAGGAGAAGACACCGTTTGAGATTACAGAAGATGGGGTCCTCAGATATCGAAGACGATTATGTGTCCCTAATGTTGTAAGGCTGCATTGGCAAGTTGTGGGAGTAACTCACTATTCTCGTTATTCTATCCATACAGGAGAAACAAAGATGTATCATGATATCAGGGAAATATATTGGTGGGACGGAATGAAAAAGGACATAGTAGAGTTTGTTGCTCAGTGCCCTAATTGTCAACATGTTAAGATTGAACATCAAAAACTCGGTGGATTATTGCAGGCTATAGAGATTCCGACTTGGAAGTGGGAAGTAATCGATATGGACTTCATCACAGGTTTACCTCATACTCAGTGTAAGTTCGATTCTATATGGGTGATTGTTGATAGACTTGCAAAATCAGCCCATTTTCTTCCCGTTAGGACTACATATTCAGTAGCGGATTATGCAAGGCTTTACATTAAGGAGATAGTACAACTTCATGGTGTCCCTATATCTATTATCTCGGATAGAGGATCTCAGTTTACAGATAATTACTGGAGGTCCTTCCAAAAAGGATTGGGGACTCAGGTAAATCATAATATGACATTTCATCCCCAGACAGACGGACATGCTGAGTGTACTATTCAGACACTTGAGTATATGTTACAGTCCTGTGTGACAGACTTCAAAGGTAGCTGGGATGATCATCTACCACTTATTGAGTTCGCATATAATAATGGCTATCATTATAGTATTCAGATGGCTCGCCTATAAGATGGTTCGATGTTGGGGAAACTAAGTTAGTAGGACCAGAGTTGGTACAACATGAAATTGAGATGATTAAACTTATACAGGAAAGGCTATTAGCAGCTCAAAGCCGTCAGATGTCTTATGCGGATAATCGACGACGAGACTTGGAGTTTTAGGTTGACGATTGGTTATTCCTAAAGGTATCACCGATGAAAGGCGTTATGAGGTTCGGTAAGAAAGGAAAACTTAGCCCTCGGTACATTGGACCATATAAAATCACGCGCAAGGTAGGTCAGGTAACGTATGAGTTAGACTTGCCTTCTGACTTGGAGTCTGCACATCCAGTCTTTCATGTGTCTATGCTTCGTCAATGTATCAGAGATCCATCTAGAGTCATGTCAGTTGACGATGTCTAGGTCACAGAGCAACTATCATATGAGGAAACTCCATTGCTATACTAGATAGACAGATTCAGAGATAAAGGAATAAAGACGTAGCTTCGGTGAAAGTACTTTGGAGAAACAATTATGTGGAAGAAATGACTTGGGAAGCCGAAGAAGACATGAAGTCTAGACATCCTCACTTGTTTCCTCTTCCAAAGAAGGATCCAACTGAGACATCACAGCCTTAAGGTACATGTACGAATTCTTGTGTTAGTCATTATCATTGGTCGTGTGAGGCCATTGTCGTTATTGATGATTGTGATCCTATGTGGCATTGAATTATTGAGTTTTCCACAGGAAGGGTTGATAGTAATGCTGTTACAAAGGCGACCTTGCCAAAATTTATATAGATCCGGGGGAGTTAAACATTCGAGGATGAATGTTTCTAAGGGGGGAAGGATGTACATTTTACGTTTTCGTACGTTAAAGTTTCGTTGTAAGTTAATCGACGTAGACTCGGGGATGAGATTATTTTTGAGGTTATAAGCATTTATGCTATTTATAACATACGGCAAGTAAGTGTCGTGAAGGTTAAAGGTTAAACGAATCAAAGAAAATGAGTTTCGTTAAAGGTTGTCAATTTGGGATAAAATACGGTCCGAGCTATAGTACCCAATATTTATGGACTAGTACCATACAATGTACCACATGACCATGATAGTAAGGTACATAAATTGTGTTAAAAATGAGTAGTATTTTAAGTAATTTGAGATAATTTTTAATTATGTGGATAATTGGGTAAATTATAATTTTTGGTCGAAGATTAGCTAATTAATCATAAATTTTGGATAAGCCTAATACCCCCCCCCCCCAAACGTGGCAGTAACGACCCTAAATTAGTGACTCTTAAGTTTATATGGTAAGGTGGCAAAGTTAGAGGGTTATGTGGCTAAGTCACCACATGAAGTGGGGCCCACACCCATTCAAGTATAAGACCTCTCTAATTCAAAGAGAGGTGCATATATCAAAATTGTAAGTACATCCTCATTCGAGGATGAATGATTTTAAGTGGGGGAGGACGTAAAGACCGGTAAAATTTCTATGTCTAAAATAATGCCCGAATAGGTCCATGTGATGCTATAATTGTAGAAATTCTTAAAACGGTCCTATTTTGAGTAAAAGTATCCCAGAACTTGAAAAATTAGATTTTCCAGAAATTGTGCGTTATGCGACGCACTATGCGATCGCATAACAGGTATGCAGACCGCATAGTGGTCGCATACCTGGACAGTAGACTGTCCAAATTGAGGACAACTATGCGGCCCGAAATGCAATCGTATTTTGGGCATGCAGACCGCATAGTTGTTGCATTCTTGCCCCATGGTTTTTGCGAGGGAGGTTATGCGATCGCATAATAGGTATGCGGACAGCATAATGGTCGCATACCTGGGTAGTGTGGTTCCCATTTTTTACCCATTTGGAGGCCAACTATGCGGACAGGAATGCGGACCGCATAGCAGGAATGCGATCGCATTCCTGACCGCATTTATGTGTCGGGGTTCCTATTTTCTAAATTTTAAACCCGACCCCTGTTTTATAAAACACCCCTTCCCTTCATTTTTAACAAATTTTTGACCAAAAATAGAGAGAAAAGAAGAGAGTTCTTGAGAGAGAAGGTTTCAACATCATCCAATTAGGTTTTCCAAAATCACTCAAGCCCGGAAATTATCAAGTTATTGTCATCTTCTTCACTCAAAGAGGTAAGTCTTCACCCAATTTCCCATATTTTATGTAAGAATAAAACACACATAGGTTGGGTCTTGAAAATAAAAAGTGAAATAGGCCATGCATGTGGGACTAAGTTGTAGTATGTGATATTAAAGAACCAATTTGGGTAGTTCATGTTAAAATTTGGGTGAGGGAAGAAGAAATTGCCATTTTAAAACCTTGTAGTCTACTTCACATGTTAGGTGTTTGATGAAATTCCTAAGAAGAGTTACTCCATGGGTAATCTTCCTAATTATTAATCGATTTCCGCTATCCCGTTATAGATTGTTATTGCTAGAGGTGTTGGTGTATGGCATAACTTAAGGAAAAGCTCTTTGAGGTATGTATGGCTAACTTAATCTTCGTAGAGTCACCTTGTTGGTGTCCAAACATTCGGTATGAGTTTCTTGCTGAATATATGTGAATTGATTGCCCGGTTTTATTGAGGTGTGAGATTGCATTCTCTGATTTGTCTTAGTCGATTATCGTGATAAGTGAGATTGTGAAAGGTGACTTCTATATTATTACTCTAACATGTGCAAGGTTCGTTAAATGCTTGAGTATGTTGGTAGGAAAGAATGATAATAAACTCAAATGTGTAAATGTATCTAAGTGATAAGGGCTATGTAACAAGTGATGAAGGGGAATTGTGAATTGATCTAATTGAACTAAATGACCATGGAAATATCGTATATGACGCATTGTTGGCAAGGTTTATTATGGCTTAAATTCATATGGATTGTTGGTTGTAATGAATTTATATTCTTGTTGATGAATACCTTTGTGGTTGAATTAATGGATGATAAAGACTATTGTGAACACATGATTGTTTGGGTGTTATGAAATTGTACTCTTGATGATATGAAGCCCTGTGATTGAATTGTGGGCTGTTATTGTTTGCTATGAAATGTGATGGTGGTGGGATCGGGTTGCACGCTGCAACACGAAGTAATAAGGGTGAAGTGTAATATTATACGGTGGGATCGGGTTGCACGCCGCAACACGAAATAATAAGGGTGGAGAGGTAACAAGGGTGGAGTGTAAAATGTAAGGTGGGATCGGGTTGCACGCCGCAACAAGAAATGTAAGGTGGGATCGGTTGCACGCCCCAACAGAATGTAATAAAGCTGAAATGTGATTGTGTAAGGCTCTCAATTGTACTTGTTACTATATCACTGTGCACTATGTGTTGGTTCCTTTAACTGCTTTCTATCTGTGCATTTCTTGATTTTACTTTGAGTAAAGTTTGCTCATACGTGCTAGTACTATTCCACAATACTAACGTCCCTTTTGCCGGGGGCGCTACATCTTTTATATGGATGTAGGTGGGTCCATAGCAGGTAGCTCAGTTCGCCGTTAGTGGTGCCTCCTCCTCATCTTTCAGCAAGTACTGGTGAGCCCCANGGGGGAACTTGTTGCCGCCAAAGTATTGTAAAAATTCCTAGTATTCGTAGAGGCTCCGTAGACATTATGTGGGTGTATATATGTATTTTGGGTAGTCACTGTACGTATTCGGAAATCGTGGTCCGTATTGGAAAGTTATGTATGTATTGTGTGTGCTTTGGGAATCAAATTGTTAAAATGATAAAAGAGAAATAAACTTAGGTTTTGAAATCCACGCTTAAATCTTAAGTTGTTATTTCATATGGAATATGGTGTACTGTATATACGAGGGAAACGCGTTGGGTAGGAAAAGCAATCCAGGTCCGCTTGACCGGGTTCACCCGGTTAGGTGCCGGTCTCGTCCCTCGGTTTTGGGGCGTGACAACATGTATCTTCAACAAATTCAAACAAGATTTCTTAGCATCTTAGCAATGTAAGATTTTGCAATTTTAAGGGAGACGGTGTAATCTTTCTCAAGAATATCAAAAGGATTTTTCCCTACTCCGATCTTGCCGTCATGTGTTTTTTCGCGATTGTCGTGTGTTATATGAATTGTCAAGAGAACTGGATTAGGTATGTTAAGGCTGTCCCTTCTTTCTTTTTAGCATGATTCATACGATATAGACGAAACGAGCAAATGCACAGCTTTCATAAATGACTCTATTCATAGAAGTACTAGGGGTGTCTATGTTCTTGATTCCCCATGTGACATATTATTATATCTTCTGTTCACGGGTCTTAGAAAAATACGTAGTTGATAAAGTTTATTCGAAAGGCATATTGATCTTATGACATTCCGAGAAAGCTTATTAATGTATTTTTTATGCATTTCATTCATTTATACATGTACATTGACCCATTACCAGACATCGTTATATACACATATATTATATGTATATGAGATATGGGAAAAGGTTACGACATTATATACGCACCACCACCTGATCAACTAGTATATGTTGATGATTTTGCCCATAGTGGCGCAGATGATATGATGGGTTGCCCTCAGAGTCTTGATGGTGTTATGTACACTTATACCTATGCATGATATGACATTTATACATGCATGCATGACATTATAAATGTTTCGATTCACAAAGTTATTTAGACTTACAGGTGGAATTCTTTACTCCACGTTTAATCTATGTCTTTATGTACTGATTTTCATGACTTACATACTCAGTACATTATTTGTACTGACTCCCCTATTTCTCGGGGCCTGCATTTCATGCCCGCATGTGCAGGTCAAAAATTTGACGGTCCCCCTTTTTAGGATCCTTGATCAGCGAGAGTTGGTGTGCTCCACTTGATCCGGAGCTGTTATTAGTTTTGGTACGCTACTTTTGTATGTAGATATGGGTATGACGGGGCCCAGTCCCATCCTTTATACAGTTTTACATTCTATTAAAGGTCTGACAGTCATGTATAGTTGGATAATATGTGTCCTTGTCGGTTTCTAGTTTTGGATATATAGTTGTCTATAGCAGCCTTATCGACCCGCCCTACCGTATTCCGCATGTATATGTATATATGTCATTTGGACATGTTTTCCTCACGTATCTCATTCACATAATTCAACAGTTTATTGACAGATGATATTCATGACCTACCTTTAATTCATGTTTATATCTTAAACACATGCTTAGGGTGTTCGACAGGTAGGACTCGGACACTCGTCATGGCCCATCGGTTTGGGTCGTGACACATGCCTTACGTACTCGGTACATTATTTGTACAGATGTCCCTTTGCCTTGGGGACACTATGTTTCATGCCCGCAGGTCCTGATAGACAGGTTGACAATCATCCTAGTAGGCTATCAGCTCAGTGGAAGGTGTTGGTGCACTCCACTTGTTCCGGAGTTGCCTATTTGGTTAGTATGCTTTGGACATGTATTGATTGGTATGTCGGGGCCCTGTCCCGGCCTTATGACGTTTATGTACTCTTAGATGCTTGTAGACGTATGTCATGTATATGGATACTTGTATGTCCTTTCCGACCTATGTTTTGAGTGTACAAATGATCATGTCGGCCTTATAGGACCGTATGTCACATGTATAAGTTTCTATATTATGTTGGGTCATCTTATGTCTAGTATTCCCTTATATTTTATTCTGGTTATCTCATGACGGTCCTTCTGTACTATTTACCCATGATGGTGTAATAAGAAAGATACATCGCGACCCTCCAATTTGGGTCGTGCAAAAGTGGTATTAGAGTAGTTCTGTCCTAGGGAGTCTACAAGCCGTGTCTAGTAGAGTCTTTTTTATGGGTGTGTTGTGAACCACACTTATAGGCTCGCTACAGAGCATTTGGGATTGTCACTCTTTCTTCTTACTATAGATCGTGTGGTAGAGCTCAGTTGTAAGAATTCAGACTCTAAGCTCTATTTTATTCGTAATACAATGATACGAACATCTAGAAAGGCAGTTGGTAAGAGATTGCATATGGCTGTGGAAGGGTTGAATCAGAGGAACTCGGTTTTACATGATGCTTATGATGAGTAAATGTTTAGTCTTCATCAGATCATGTGTGTAGTAAGACGTGTAAGCTTCTTGATAAGGAGCCCTAAGGGATGAATATCTATTTGAGATGGGTTCAGTAAAAAGCAATGAGAGAATCAGAAGGTAGATACAAGTTTCAACAAGTAAAAGAAGCAAGGTGAAGAAGGGTACGAGGTACCCAGTTAGTGAAGATTATCATTATTTATAGTTCAGGAATAGAGACACAAGCATTTTGGGTTACCTTCAACAGTAACAGAGGTATGTACAATTGGCCACATCCATCTCAGTTATGCTCTATGGGAGCTAACATATATAGTTTAAGAGAAGGACATGATATCTGGATCTAGATGGGGTTAGAGTAACCCAAAATGGTGGATGGATTGTTAGCGTTAGCGTACATTTGCAAGGGATAGTGCAAACATGGTAATAGATCTCCTTGTGAGACACCCAGATGGTGTAGTCTACAATTGTATAGTCAGAGATGAATACTAGAATGTTCAGAAATTTCATCCCTAGAAGAGATAAATATTTACCTTAGTATGACTCCCGCCCCTAGAAAAAAGAGAATGTTAGGAGACTCGAAGAGCCAGTGAGATGAAGCAAGGGGAGCTAAAAGTGACAGAATGTTTTGTTGAAGCTTTCAGAATGAAGTGATATAGAGAAATATTAGCAGGAGAATAATAAGAAGAGAATAAATGAAGCATTATGAGTAAGATGTAATAAATGAGTGATAATGGTAATTCAAAATATGACATGATGACAGAGTCTATAGTCAAGTTAAGGGAATACAAGAGGAGACGAGCCTTGAAAAAATAAAAGAGCATAAGCCATAAGTTATATCCTCATTTTGAGAAGTAAGTTGGTGACTCCAATGTGATTATTAAGGAAAAATTATACCCCGGAGTAATAAAAATCACTATAGGTCAGTGAACAAGATAAACAGAACATGAATTAGGGATCGAATGATTTGATAATAGTTGGCGTTGTGAGAATTTCAGAGACTGTCACCGTCATGAGTAAGAAATTTTGTTATCCTTGGTACATAAGGGTTACCGCAAGGCAAGTAAGAGTCAGTGAAGATGTGAAAAGACACCAAATATAAAGAGAGGGAAGAGGAAACTAAAGAGTTACATCAACTAAGTAAATCAGGAGTCTGATTATTGGACCCAAAAAATTATAGAAATCGTGATGGAGAACATTGTAAAATCACTCTTAATATCAGAGGTACAAGAGAGATAGTGCAATAGCCATATTCTATAACGGCTCTACAATAAAGCTAGTTAGAAGTGTACCAGCCTCATAAGAACTCAGTATGAAGCTTCCACCAGATTGTGTATGCATTAGAGGTGCAAGTATTATAATAGAGCTTCAAATGTGGATGTGAGTTATACCTATGTGGAAGGGAGGTCATGAAAGAGATAAAAGATGTGATGCAATATTTTAAGGTAAGTAAGGTGAATGTGAACAAAGTACGAGATACTCAAGTGTAGAAGGTTGTGAATAGTCCATACTTCAGATAGAAGGCTAGAAGCGCAGGGATTCAGTAGCCAGGAATGATAGCGGTGTCGTCAGTGAAATATATTCTAGCCTATGGTTTCTAGGTATCGAGAGGTCTGTTAAGAGAGTAAAGTAGAGTTAGAGACAACGTGATTTCTTGCTTGATGTTCCAAAATAACATAAGGAAATTTATGGTGCGATCAAGTTAAAGGAAGGTTGCGAGTAGTATAAATAGACATGCGTAGGTCGCATGCTAAAGTATGGTAGAGCGACAAGGTTTTAGGAAGACAGGAGAAAGGATAAGAAAAAGCGAGTGAGATGGTGACAAGAATAGGTAAGGCCTCAGGATTAAGCCCATCAAAACCAGAGAGTTTATGGTTTCCGTAAGTTATAGAATGCTCCATATAGCATGAATGAAATCAGAGGAGTCCAAGACTAGGAGCATTTAGAAGATATGGAATGCTTCCCTAGTAGTAGAATAAGGGTATAATTATGATAGATAAGAGAATGATGTTAAGGCCTTCGATTAAGTAATGGTTCATAGAAAAGGGATTTCATGAATTGCACGGGATTAGAATACCCCCCATAAGATGAACCACATAGGGATTCCATGAAATGCGGTTATTGAATTATAGTATCGGCCCTAGGTGGATCAGGAAAATCACTTCAAATGTTCCTCGATGCCATATGAGCCCTAGTGACAATGTATTACGTAAGAGGTTTCAAGTTATCCGTGGTAGATTGTAAATCAACATTGAGGTGAAACAACAATGGATGGATAAAAGTTACAAAGTATGACATGAGATTAGGCCGCCATTCTTAAGATGAATAGTAATGAGGGTGCATTAAAGGACTTAGATATATACATGCAGGATAAGCAACAAGAGTAACCTTGAGTTTGGTAGAAGACCTCAATAACGATAAATCAAAGTAAGAGTTATGGTATAGTATGACCTACTTAGATGTTGTAAAGCCATAGATGCCCAGAGGGACAACTTATCATAATTCTGTATACGTTCACAAAGTGAGGCCTAGAGATTGACTAAAGACTGGAGGAAAAAGAAGAGAAGAGTTGCATAGGCGCACATACAAGGACAAAGTCGTACAGACTGTATGATGGAAGGTAGCAATAGTTACGAGATTGGAAGAATTTTCCCACAATTTGTGGTGTTAGAAAGAGGCTTAATGGGGGAAAGCCCTAGCCTTTGGATTTATTCACGAAACAGTTATCTAGATGGAAAGGAGATTACCAAAGTGTTCGCAAGAGCTATAGGTTATGAGAATGATAAGTGCATCAGTCAACATTTGAGGACGAATGTTCCAAAGGGGGGGGGGGAATGATGTTACACCCCATGTTTTCGTACGTGAAAGTACGCTATAACTCAAATGATGTGAGCTCGGAAATGAGATTCTCTTTGAAAGTATATAAAGTGATCTAATGATATTACATCCGTATTTCCATTCAGAATATAAACGACAAGGTTGAGGATGACTGCACTTAATCGCGAGAAAGGAGATTTTAGATTAAATAAAAACGAGCTGCTAGCCTACCTGACGTTCCTGCTTCACCAGCTTACTTTCCGTCTTACTTGCTTGAGCTACTCGACACATGTCTAAATTATTTAATGAGGATGAGACACATGTTTCAAAATGTAAAAATAACCAACATGAATCACCTTCTTGATTAAGTAGGTGACAAGTAGGTGCATCACCTACTTAGAGTTTGTGGACCAAATTAGAAGGGAAAGGAAAATGGATAGAGATGGCAGCCCAACCCATCTACCCAATCCCATTAGTAGGTCCATACACATATATTTCACTAAGAAAACAATTTAGAGTCCCTCTCTCTCTATTGAAACATGAAGGAGCTCCAAAATATCATCCCAAGTCCTCTCTCAACATTATCCTAGGATTCAAGACCAAATCCACAAGTTGGTAAGGTGATTTCTCTCTTGGAAGATCAAGATCACCTAGTTATCTCTCTACTTTGTTGTTTGGGGTAAAGAGATTGTTTGAGCTTGAAGTAAAGCTTAGTTGGACAAGTATTCTGCTGCCAAGGTAAGGTTTAACTCTCCTATATGTATTTAAGATCATCTATGTATATCTAATTGATTTGTTAAAGGAAAATTGTGAAGTAGGTTGAACTTCATGTTGAAGTATTGTAGTTGTTGGACTATTTGGTGTTGAATTCTTAATTTTTTATGGATGGAAATTGGTAGAAATAACTTAAGAATACTATTTCTATTATGGTTGATGTGTTTGGAAGAAGAGAAGGCTTGGAAAGTGCAAGTTAGAACTTGGTTGTTGGGTGAGATAGTATGGACTGTTTTGTTGACATTCTGGATATGTTGGTCTTGTTGTTTGATTTGAGGAAAATGAAAAGAATATGTCACGAAAAACACATCGTGACGGCACGTAGTCTCTATGACTAGGTAAGCCTAACAATTTACAGAAATACCAATAATGGAAGCAAAACTTAACATCTAACTACAATAGATACTGGATAACCAATAACAATGCCGCTCGGTATGTACAATAAACAAACACTAACGTACAAAGCTTTCCCAAAGCACGGAACATCATGAGTCACAAGCTACACAAAGGAAATAGTATCTCTTTACACCATAGTCTAACAAAAGAAAATACAGAAAGTGTTTGACACGGGGAAGAGGAGAAGGGGACTCCGAGGTTTGCGGACGCGACAGATATAACTTAAAGTCTCCAAAGCTGTCATGACTCACTGATAATGCGGATGATAACAAGCACCTGAATCTGCACACAAAATATATGCAGAAGAGTAGCATAAGTACACCACAATTGATACCCAGTAAGTGCCAAGCCTAACCTCGGTCGAGTAGTGACGACGTCAGGTCAGGGCCACTGGTATACAATAAATAAAGCAGGAGAATAAAATAGTATAATAAGAGACTAGAGTTCAACAAAGGAAAACACAACGAAATAATAGAACAACACATGGAAATAAACAACAGGAGGTCCACCGAGATACCGTCTCGTAGTCTCAAAAGTAAATATATATGGAGAACTCCTGAGGTACCGCCTCGTAGTTGATGTGGCGGAGAATTTCGGCACATTTAATACCAATTGCTTAGATTGTAGCTCGTTTTAAATGCAATTGTCTGTTATACTTATGTAATTTTGATGTTTTGCAGTGCATGAGGCTTGAGGATCCAAAAACATGGAAATGAAATCAAAAAGCCGCAAAAAGGGCAAGAAGAAGACAAAATGCGGACTGCAAACTGAACATGCAGACCGCAAACTTAACATGCAGACCACATAATGCTCAAGGAAACCGCAAATCACCACATAATGTGTGGCCAATTCAAGCGAAGAAAATGCGGTCCATTATGCGACCGCATAACAAATTTGCGGGCTGCATAATGGATCGCAAACCTCCAGGAGAAGTTGCTAGAATCAGGATGCGATGGAAATATGCGGTCGCATATCAACAATGCGGACCGCATAACCAAAATGCGAGAACTACCTGGAACCTAGGGTTGCGAAGATGCGATGGAACTGAAGAGAATGTGAACCACATGTCTGTTATGCGACAGATATGCGGTCGCATAATTGACCTAGAAGGGTATTTTTTGTCTGAAATTGGCACCGATTTTTAACCTACTATAAATAGATTTATTAGGGTTTTTTGGGGGCATCTTTTCTGAAAAAAGGGCTACATTCCAAGCTTTGAATATTCCCATCTTTTGGAAGCTTCGAAAGTGAAGAATCTTGCACTTTTGTAAGCACTATGACATTTAATATTCTCTTCTTTTTGTATTTTAGCATGTGTGGCTAGTTTTTAATACTAAGGCTGTGGACCCTAAATGGGTGTAATGTTAATGGGTGTTTAACATTGAATATATATATAATGGTTGGTTAATATATATTTATTTCTCATTCTTCATTTATTGTTGGTGGTTGCAAACATTAACAAGTGCCATTATATTCTTTATTTACTTGGAAAAGTGAGTTAGGGTTTGGTAGAAGTAAATATCAAAGACTCAAGGTTTTAAACCTTGTTTAATATAATCGCTTAGGAATAGGTGCGTGTTATTTGGCATAAATTGATTACTCTTAAATGAAACTCTTTTATATTTGGAAAAATCATAAGGAGGAAATACTACCCAACTATTGGAAAATATTGGGTAGTTATTTAGAAATCATTTGCATATCAAAAGGACCTTCCATTAGAAATATATCATATTAACACCGATAACATTACATTTCATTGAAGGGGGCACAACTTTGGTTTAGTTTACCAAATTAATTACAATCTTATACAATCATATTTGTTACTCGTTCACCCAATTATCATACAATCAACTACAATACTCTTGTTACTCTAACGGAATAGAAATACGATTTAAGTTAAGCTTCACACTACTCAAGTAAACTTTTCACGCCTATTCCCTGTGGGATTTGACCCCAACCTCGTTGGGTTACTATATTTGACATCGATCGCTTTACACTATTTTAAGGTGTAATTTGAGCGTATCAAATTTTGGCGCCGTTTCCGGGGAATACGGTTTTGAAATTACTAACTAGTGTGCAATTTACTTTACATCTTTTCTATTCCATCACATTTTTCTTGCCTTTCTTGGTGTGCTAGGTGAGAATGGCCAATTATGATGAAGAGGAGAATCCGTTTGCAGACATCTAGGAATATCTTGATAATACCATGCTTAAGGCAAAAGGATTATTCAGGAACTCTATTGATGATGATCCAACACAACAACTTAGGAATTTCTTGGGTGTGTGCGCCATGCATAAACAGAACAATGTAACAGACGACACCCTGAGATTGCGAGTATTCAAATACTCATTGACTGGAGAAGCTAGAAAGTGGATTTAAAATCCACCTCCTCAATCTATCACTTCTTGGCCCGAACTTGTCCGTGCCTTATTGTCCAAGTGGTTCCCACAGAGCAAGAAGTCTGAGCTTAGAGATAAAATCTTCTTCTTCAAACAACTACCAGGAGAACACTTACATGAAGCGTGGGACCGATTCAAGTTATACTTACTGAGGTCATCAAACCATGGGTTTCCGGATGCTATTTTGATGGATAAGTTCTACATGGGTTTGGATCCATTGTCCCGGTCCATAGAAAAAAATGCAGCAGACGGATCTTTCATGGACAAACCATTCACCCGGATTACGCAGATTCTGGATAAAATGGCCAAACAAAATCAATCATGGCATTCTGAAGATGCTAGTGGTGGAATTTCTTACAGTACTCTATCTCTAACCAACATGATCAAACAAAACCAAGAGAGAGACCAATTGATTGCCGGGCTTGCCACAAACATTGATGTGCTAACCAAGATGTTCACGGAAAGTCAGACAAAGAAGGTAAATGTTGTGGAAGATATGCAACCAATGGGAAATCAAGAATTCGAAGAAGCCAACTATGTCCATAATCCTCAAGGTGGGCATCGCCAACAAAATCAATGGAGGCCAAACCCGCAAGGGCAAG
The DNA here is from genome assembly GCA_005239525.1 of Nicotiana knightiana. Classification (NCBI taxonomy): domain Eukaryota; kingdom Viridiplantae; phylum Streptophyta; class Magnoliopsida; order Solanales; family Solanaceae; genus Nicotiana; species Nicotiana knightiana. The sequence continues at coordinate 122,433 of ML425147.1, forward strand.
GCCAAAAAATTTGCGCAATGATCAAGGTGGGTCGAGTCAAGGTAATTGGAACAACAACAATAACAACTATGCCAACCGGAGTTCCAACCCCTATGTTCCACCGAAAGGGAAATATTACAAGAAGGGTCCTTCAAATGAATCCAAGTTTGAAGGAATGCTTGAAAAGATCTTGCAAAATCAAGGGAGAGGCGATGCTACAATGAAGAACATGTCCGGAATCGTGGGGTCACATACCGCCTCTATACAAAAGCTTGAGATGCAAATGCGAGACTTGTCAAGAGAACAAAATCCAAAGCTCAAAGGTACTCTTCCAAGTGATACAATTGCCAACCCAAAGGGGAATACAAGTGGTCCATCTTCTCATTGCATGGCTATTACTACTAGAAGTGGGAAATTACTTCAAGATGAAAGTGAACAAGTAGTTGAAGTGGATGATCGTGAGCAAGTAGTTGAGGCACAAGTTGAAGTGCCGGTTGTTGTTGAAAGTGAGAATCCCTCCCAAGAGGTGAAAGTCCAAAAAGAAAAGCGTGAGGAGGTTAAGGAAAAGGTGAAGGAGACCCAAAAAGCTCCTCCACCAATCCCTCGAACTACTCCTCCATTCCCTCAAAGGCTTGCAAGAAGGGTAGATGATAGCAAGTTCGAGAAGTTTTATCATATTTTGAAGCAATTGTCGATGAACATCCTGTTCTCGGAGGCTTTCCAAGAGATGCCAGGATTTGCCAAATACTTAAAGGAATTGATGACCAAGAATAGATCTACCAAGAATGAAGTGGTGAGTATGAATCACTGGGTTAGTTCTATTATTTCTACGACAACTGTTGAGAAGAAGGAAGACCCGGGAGCATTTACCATCCCATGTACTATCGGGTTGAGAGATTTTGCAAGAGCACTTTGTGATAATAGGGCTAGTATCAATTTGATGCCTCTTTCTGTTTACAAGAAATGGGTTTTCCAAGACCTACGAGTATGAGATTGAAAATGGCCGACCGTTCAATCAAGAGACCCGTGGGTATTGTTGATGATGTCTTAGTGAAAGTGGGGAAGTTCCTTCTCCCGGCTGACTTTGTTATCCTTGATTGTGCGGTTGACAAGGAAATTACTATCATATTGGGAAGACCATTCCTTGCTACGGGAAGATCTTTGATGGACTCGGAATGAAATGAAATCAAGTTCCGAGTGAATGATGAGGAAGTCACCTTCCAAGCTAGTAAGGGTTTGAAGTTGCCGAATGCATATGAAGGGATCTTGGTCATAGATGTTGTTGATGAGGTCGAGGAAGCTAGTGACATGAAGATGGAGGAAGAGTGCCTCGGTGAGGCCTCGGAAGCCATATTGGTAAATTTTGATGGTGAGGACATGGAGGGGTATGTGGAAGCCGTGAATGCTTTAGAAGGACGTGGGTCCTACACTTATGCACCAAAGAAGCTCTCTCTTGACTTAGAGAATAGATCCACTCCTCCCAAAGCCGTCCATCATTGAGCCACCAAAACTTGAGCTCAAGCCACTTCCATCGCATTTGAGGTATAAATTTCTTGGCTCTAATGATACTTTACCCGTAATTGTTTCCTCTTTGTTGGATGATGTGCAGGTAGGTAAATTGTTGAATGTCTTGTGGGAACACCGACAAGAAATTGGATGGACAATAGTGGACATTCGAGGAATTCCCGCCGGAATTTGTGAGAATAAAATCCAATTGGAGGAGGGAAGCAAGCCGAGTGTTGAACACCAAAGGAGATTGAATCCTTCGATGCAAGAGGTGGTCAAGAAGGAGATAATCAAATGGTTGGATTCCGGGGTGGTCTACCCCATTGCGGATAGTTCTTGGGTGAGCCCGGTGCAATGTGTACTGAAGAAGGGAGGCATGACTGTCATCCACAATGAAAAGAATGAGCTCACCCCAACACGGAAGGTCACCGGGTGGAGAGTGTGCATGGACTACCGTAATCTTAATAGTGCCACGTGCAAAGACCATTTCCCTATGCCTTTTATTGATCAAATGCTTAATCGACTAGTGGGAAGGTCATTCTATTGCTTCCTTGATGGATATTCCGGATACAAACAAATCAACATGGCATTGGAGGACCAAGAAAAGACAACATTCACTTGCCCATATGGATCTTTTGCTTTTAGCGGGATGCCGTTTGGATTATGCAACGCTCCGGCTACCTTCCAAAGGTGTATGATGTCTATATTCTTGGACATGGTGGAGGACTTCCTAGAGGTGTTCATGGATGACTTTTCGGTGGTAGGTGATTATTTTGAGCATTGTCTTGACAATCTTAGACAAGTACTCAAGAGAAGTGAGGAAACCAACCTTTTGCTAAATTGGGAGAAATGCCACTTCATGGTGGATGAAGGCATTGTCTTGGGCCAAAAAATTTCAAAACATGGCATAGAGGTTGATAGATAAAAAATTGAAATCATCTCCAAACTTCCTCCACCAACCTCGGTAAAAGGTGTCCGAAGCTTTTTGGGGCATGCCGGATTCTATCGGCATTTTATTAAGGACTTCTCGAAAATTGCAAATCCCATGTGCAAACTCCTTGAAAAAGACGCCAAGTTTGTGTTTGATGAAAAGTGCCTTAAGGCATTTGATGAACTAAAAGAGAAGCTCACCATGACACCCATTATTGTCACACCGGATTGGTCTCTTCCATTCGAACTCATGTGTGACGCCAGTGGTGTAGCTATTGGAGCAGTGCTTGGACAAAGGCATAACAAGTTTCTCCATCCTATCTATTATGCAAGAAAGACGCTCAATGGTGCTAAAGTGAACTATACTATGACAGAGCAAGAACTTCTTGCCATTTTATATGCCTTTGAAAAATTTCAAGCTTATTTGTTGGGGTCTAAAGTGGTGGTTTACACTGATCATGCTGCTCTTCGCTATCTCATGGCGAAGAAAGATGCCAAACCAAGACTAAGCCGATGGGTCCTCTTATTGCAAGAATTTGACTTTGAGGTCAAGGATCGCAAAGGCACAGAAAATCAAGTGGCGGATCATTTATCTAGGCTCGAAGAAGACGGCAGGCCGAAGGAGAATCTTGACATCAATGATGCCTTTCCTGATGAACACATATTGGCATTGTCTTCTTCATCTACTCCTTGGTACGCTGATATTGCTAACTACTTGGTTAGCGACCTCATTCCGGATGGATTGGAAGCTTATCAGAAGAGAAGTTTTTTGATAGAGTGTCGGCAATACTACTGGGAAGAACCATTCTTGTTCCGCATTTGTGCTGATAAGATCATTAGGAGGTGTGTTCCAGAAGAGGAGATTATGCACATTATAAAGGCATGTCATGACTCGCCGGTTGGGGGTCATCATAGGGGAAATCGAACGGCGGCGAAGGTACTTGAATGTGGCTATTATTGGCCGTCGCTTTACCATGATGCCAATCAAATGGTCAAGGCCTGTGACCAATATCAAAGGCAAGGATCAATCTCTAAGAGGCATGAAATGCCAATGCACTTTGTGATGGAAGTAGAGATTTTTGATGTGTGGGGAATTGATTTTATGGGTCCCTTTGTGAGCTCGTGTGGGATGAAATACATCTTGGTGGAAGTGGACTATGTGTCCAAATGGGTTGAAGCAATATCCTTACCGAACAATGAGGCAAGGAGTGTGACTGCATTTTTAAAGAAAAATATATTCACACAATTTGGCACTCCTAGAGCCATTCTTAGTGATGGTGGATCTCACTTCTGTAACAAGGCTTTCACGAGGCTACTGGAGAAAATGGCGTCAAGAATAAGGTGGACACACCTTATCACCCTCAGTCAAGTGTCCAAGTTGAAGTTTCCAACCAGGAGATAAAGAATATTCTAGCAAAAACTCTTAATGCAAACAGGACCGACTGGTCAAGGAATCTAGATTATGCGTTGTGGGTATACCGCACAACGTACAAGACCCCTATTGGCACTTTTCCTTACCGGTTAGTCTTCGGCAAGGCATGTCATCTACCCGTAGAGATGGAACACAAAGCCATGTGGGCTCTAAAAAGGTTGAACCTGGACTGGGCTGAAGCTGCAAATTTGAGGTTAACACAACTCAATGAAATAGAAGAATTCTATTTCAATGCATATGAGAGCGCAACTGTGTACAAAGAAAGGATGAAGTTCGTCCACGACAAAAAGATCTTGAAAAGGGAGTTCAAGTCGGGTGACTTGGTTTTGCTCTTCAATTCAAGGCTCAAATTGTTTCTGGACAAAATCAAATCGAAGTGGTCCAGTCCCTTCAAGGTGGTAGATGTCTCCCCTTTTGGAGCCGTGGAATTAGAATCTGAGGATGGGCTCCGAACCTTCAAAGTGAGCCAGCGAGTGAAGCACTACTTGGGCACATATGGACAAAAACACTTGGTGGAACAGTTGGCTCTCAAAGATGGTCCATGCCCGACAAATAACTAAGCCCGAAGAGGCGCCAACTTCGTCGTGCCGCAACGTTAAATCAAGCGCTTCATGGGAGGAAACGTATTTGTTGTAGCATCCTTTTTGTCCTTTAATTTTTAATTTTTATTAGATAGATTAAATTGAGAAATTTAAAGTGTGTGTTAGAGTGCAAGTGATCCAAAAGGTCATAAAATAGGGCGAATTGCGAATGAATGGAAGAAAGGTCACCAATGGAAGTTTGCTACACATATGCGGTCGCATATTGACTATGCGGACCGCATAATGATCGCAGACCTGGACAGATTTTTGGGGCAAAAATTGATTGCCAAAATGCGGTGAAGATGTGCACTTTGCAGATCGCATATCGATTATGCAATCGCAAAGGTGCACCGCATAATGTGTTTGAGCGACCTGAGCTGACATTACCGCATAACACTTATGCGGTTGCATAATGTGTTACGCGGTCACTTACGCACCGCATTCTCAACAGGTAAGTAACCATACCCCCTTCGCATAACCCCCTTCATTTGCACACAAGCACTCCCACACAGACAATTCACACTTAAACAAAACAATAAAACAAAAAGAAAAGAAGAGAGGGGAACAACTAGTTGCAATTAGACGAGGGAACAAAGATCACATTTCTTGAATTCATCTCCTTGCTTGCGTCTCATTCATCTAACTCTGGTATGTCCTCCTTCCCTACTTCATCTCTGTTAATTTTAGTTTTTAATTTTGTGTTGTGTTGTTCGCTTGATGTTTGCTTTCTCTTTCTCTCTGTTCTTTGGGGTTATCTGCTCGTCATGGGGGCCTTGCATAATTAGTTAAGTTGTGCTTGCTGGGTAGTGAATTCAGGGACCACCATTGTTAGGGGTAGAACAAAAACTTGGGGATGATGACTTTTGCGGCCTGCAGAGTCAATTTGCAGTCCGCAAAGTAGCCGCAAATGATAACCCTCGGTGGCCTGATGCAATGCCAAATTGCGGAGGCTTTTGCGATCACATAACTGATATGTGGACCACAAAGTCACCGCATACCCAGATAGCATGTGGCCTCTTGTGAACTGTTTTGTGCGACAGGTTTGCGATCGCAAATTCATCTTTGCGATGCTTTTGCGATCGCATAGTTGATTGATATTTATGAGCCTACAATTTTGCGATGGGAATGTGGACCGCATAGTGTGCGATCGTATAACCCACCGCATAATTGAACTTCTCCTGCAGTCATACAAATGTGCGATAGGTTTGCGGTCCGCATAATGGTTATGCGACCGCATAACCCGTCACATTTTCTACTTCCTTTGAAATATTTTCCTCTTATGTCTGCTATGTCGCTCACACTTAGGTTATTTGCAGATATGGCTCCCAAGAAATCTGTTGCTACTAAAAAATGGCCTCCTCAGGCCAACAAGCACAAAAAGCCAAGCGTTCATGACCAGAACCATCCGACCTGTTGTTGAACAGCCCTCCCTGTCTGATGAGGAGGAGACTTTGCCATCAGTCGACTTACAGTATGAGGCAAGAAAAAGAAGAGGAGATGATTTCCAACTCCATTTTGGGGTCACAGGCTCTATGAGTCTGTATAAAGAAGGGCTCAAGAAACAAAAAATCCTTGAAGAGAAACAACTGAGTCTGAACGAGCTACAGGAGCAGTACCCTCACATAATGGAGAACATTAAAGCAAGAAACTGGGAATGCTTCATTGAGGTCCCTGATGATTTAAATGAGACACTGGTGCGAGAGTTTTGTGCATCCTATGGAGCCTCCAGAACACCTCATCACAAGCGCAACAAGGTCTTCTGTGAATTAGTCTTGGTGCGGGGGAAGCTGGTGCTTTGTGACAAAGGCACTATAAATGATCTACATTTTTCAAACTGGAGTCGGGGCACTGCTGAGTACGAGACCAAATGGGCCAACAAAGATAGTGAGCGTGCCTGGATAGCCTCAGTGATAGCAAAGGGGACCCCATCTTGGATTGACCCTATGCATAAAATTTTCAAGGAAGATCTCACACAAGAGGTTAGGTTCTGGCTCAGATTTGCCACCTCTCGCTTAATATCGTCCAGGAATGAATCTGATATAAGCATTGAGAAAGCTCTTCTCATTGCATGCATTATGACCGGGATCAAGATTGATGTGGGTGACATTATCTTCCAAGAGTTAGGGGTCCGGGCCAACCAGACGACCATGTCACTTCCATTCTCGTGCTTGATCACAGCCCTCTGTAAGGCTGTGGAAGTCCTTCCATTGCCGCACCATGACAAGACGGTGAAAGCGCTAAAAGATATTGATATCACGTGTATTAGTGATGCAGTTCCACATGTAGCTGCTGCTCCTCCAGAGGTTCAGATCCCAATTCCTGCTGATACAGACATCTCAGATTCTTAGACACCTGTCTCTCCTCAGGCCACAGTGGCATCCACTACCACTCCACAACCCACTTCATAGGCCACCATTGCCCAGCCTGCTGCCGCACAACCAGCTCTTTTAAGGCTAGGTCTCTTAGCTCAGCATACAAATGCTAAGGTAGACCGGCTTTTGAAGGACCTCCCACACTTATCAGGAAGGCATTGACTCCTCTCCAATCCTCAGTAACAACACTCCAACAGCAGCATACCTTTTATGAGGATCGCCTGAAGCAGATTAAGATGAGGCTTGAAAAGGTAGAGCGGGGTGCAGTTGGAGGCCTGCCAAAGCTCCGTGAAGATGTTGACACACTGAAGAGTGAGCTCTACAAAATGCAAAACCTGGAGTTCGATCTATCCTCCTTCATGCCAAATGAAGGAGAGTAGGGAGCTGGCACGTCCGTTGCTGGGTTAGATCTTGACTTCTCTACATTGATGATAGCTCCCGAGCCACAGACTACCGGGGCTTCCTAGAATCTAGCTCCTATTGCACACATTGACATCCCTTGTGGGGAAGATTTTGGACACACTATAGAGTCCGAGGATGGGGAGACAGATGAGGAGGAGACTGATGAAGAGGCATTGTCCGAGGAGGATGAGGGTCCTCAGGACAAAGGTAAACAGGTTGCTATCACTACTGCTGCAGAAGAAGAAGAAGAAGTAGCTGTACAACAAGCGATAGCACACTTGCTAGAAGATATGGTCGCCCCAGCCGATCCATCGACCACTCAGCTACCATCAGGTGAGGTTAGCAGCTCACATGCCCCAGTCCCATCACCAGGGCAGGTGGAGATCCCTCCTCCACCCGTGGAGGTCACTCCTTAGGCTGCGATCTCATCAGTCCCAGCCCCAGTATCAGAGGGTGACCCCACCACCATTCAGCAGGCTACAAAATCCTATAGCTCTTAGTGCGCCCCAGGGAGCCCCTCATACTCTATTTTACAATTCTTATGCATTGGGGACAATGCATGCTTTTAAGTTGGGGGTGGGATAGACTTGTATATATTTTTTTACTCCTTAAATCTTGTACATATTTTAGTGATCTTGGTATATATAAGAAAATTTCTCGTCAACTCTTGTATATATTTGTGTTATCTTTGTATATACAAAAAAAAAAANTCTTCCGTTGATATATAAAAAAATATATTTTATGGTTAATCATCTGTGTGAACTTGAGGCTCGCTCTTTGAATCTATGTTTACTTAGAATTATGCATGTAATATGATGAAAGCTCCGAGAGTTGCCAAGTGTTGACTAGAGAGCTAAAACTATGTTGAGTCAAACAGTTCATGTGCCATGTGTGTTAGTCTTTGTGTAAATAATTCTTGTGTTTACTCCTGTCATCTAAAACTTGCCCAGTTGGTCTTTCGATGATAATGATAATTACATTTGGTTGGAGAAATGACCTTAGGCAGTCTTTGTGTTATTTGAAAACCCAGTTAGCCTTTCAAGATACACATTGTATAAATATTATCGCTAGTCACCCCATTTGAGACTTTAACCTTTTCTTGGCCACCTCATTAGAAACCTTACCCCTTGTCACGACCCCAAATTCTAAACCGGCCGTGATGTCGCTTATCGTGAAACTAGGCTAGCCAACAATCACATATTTACAGTTTTTCTCCAAAATCCCAACTCATTTTCAACTTTTCATAAACGTAAATAAATTACTGAATCTATTAAGCAAAACAAACAGTTAAACAGTCCAAAACTACTCCCAAGACCCGGAGTCAACATGTCATGAGCATCTAAGGAATATACTAAAAGTCTACTATTATAATACAAAACCTCGGAACGAATAACTAGGTACAACATAAGAAGGGAAAATAGAGATGCTGCGAACGCTGAACAACTACCTCTATGTCCCGAACTCCGGCTCTGCACGGAATATATGGCTAACGCTCGGTATCAGCACATGTATCTGCACACAGGGGTGCAGGGAGTAATGTGAGTACACCAACTTAGTATTAATGAAAATAAATCACGTCTAAGCAGTAAGAAACACATAAAATCAAATCATCAGTCCACAATATGCACGACCTTTCTTTCCAACAGTGTATATATATATATATATATATGAAATCAACATGCCTTAAAAGCCAACTTTAGTAAAATCCTTTGAAAAATGTGTTTTCCAACAATTTTAGAAATAAAAATACTTCAAGAATTTAGTGTAAAATGAAATAAGTCATAAGTAGCCCCTCGGGCCAAAACATGAATCATAAATCGCCCCTCGGGAAGAACATCACTCATCATACCTCACAGTCACTCAACATCAGCCCCTCGGGCAACCTCACTGTCACTCATGCCTCCCAATCACTCGTCACTCGTCACTCGGCACTCGCATTCAGTAGGTACCTGCGCTCACTGGGGGTGTACAGACACCGCAGGGGCTCCTTCAGCAGAAGCACTAATATCAAGCCACCTAGTGGCATCTCATATCCTCATAATCAGGCCCTCGGCCTCACTCAGTCAGAAACTCTCAAAAGCCATCGGGTATATCAGTAAAATAGGGTACTCGACCCAAAATATCATTTATATCTCAAAATAGTGTAAATAAGGCTGAGTTTCGAAATCAGTTAAACATAACATGATTGAGTGTAAATCATAAGTCAACATAGTGAGGAAAATAGCAGTAAAATCCCCCAAGGGTCTAAACAAGCCGGCACGAGGCCCCAAACATGTCTTATAGCCCAAATATAGCGATAGTTTTTAGAACACAATTTAACATATGATTTAGAGTAAAAATACGCAACTCAATAGTTGCCGCGGAGAGGACCAAGTCCAATCCAAAAATTAGTGCACGCCACATACTCGTCATCCGACATGTGCGCCANCCGGGTTCTTTTCCAGGGGTGTAATAGTAGAACCATGGCAGTAGGATGAAACATTTTGACTGGTTTGGTGTAATTGTCTAGTTTCAAGCATGTATGTCTGTAAATAACCTGTACCCTTCCGTTGATATATAAAAACAAAAAAAAAATTAATTATATTTTATGGTTAATCATCTGTGTGAACGTGGGGCTCGCTCTTTGACTCTACATTTACTTAGAATTGTGCATGTAATATTATGAAAGCTCCGAGTTGCCAAGTGTTGACTCGAAAGCTAAAACTATGTTGAGTCAAACAGGTCATGTGCCATGTGTGTTAGTTTGTGTAAATAATTCTTGTGTTTACTTCTGTCATCTAGAACTTGCCCGGTTGGTCTTTCGATGGTAATGGTAAGTACATTTGGTTGTATAAATGACCTTAGGCAGTCTTTGTGTTATTTGAAAACCTAGTTAGCCTTTCAAGCTACCCATTGTATAGACATTATCACTAGTTACCCCATTTGAGCCTTTAACCTTTTCTTTGGCCACCTCATTACAAACCTTTCCCCTTATGCAAATAATTCCATCTTTTGAACCCATACCTCCTTGAACATTGAGAATGAGGCTAAAAGCCTAAGTTGGGGATGTGCTGCCAAGTTGGAAACTGGCGAGATTGTACATTGAGTGTAGGAAAGTATACCTGAAAATATTCAAATGAAATCATTCAAGGTCCATAAGAAAAAAAAAAGAAAAAAAAGAAAGAAATATTTATATATATATAAATAT